>RJWJ010032758.1:0-18327 GCA_004363605.1 Indri indri
CAGCGTCTGTAGTTTGAATAGCGTTGGTTTTGCGGTGTGTTGTCTTGCAAGAGGGTTGGCCTACTTCTATTGATTAATCTTGGCTGCTTAATCACAATCATCTTCATCATTTCATCCAACTGATTGCAGTAGACATTCCCTGCCATTGATTCACCAGGTTTTATGAAGCTTTAGTGGATAATACCAGAGCTGGACCACCAGACACCATTAGCTTTTTTTGACGAATGTTAGGTTTTGGACCACATTTCAGCACTTAGTCTTTATCCTACCATTGTGCCAAACACTTGCGATTGTCAAAAAGGATCCATTTTTCATCACATGTAACCATATAGTATAGAAATGGTTCACCTTTTATGTTGTGACAGCAAAGAAAGTCAAGCTTTGAGAGGATTTCTCTTCTGATGCTCGTTAATTCATGTAGTACCCATCCATCCAGCTTCTTTACTTTGCCCATTTGTTTTAAATGGTCCAATATTGTTGGAATAGTAATGTCAAACCTTGCCGCTAATTCACTTTTAGGTTGAGATAGATTCGCTCCCACTTCAGCTTTCAGCTGATCATTTTACTCCTTGGTCTCAGGTCGCCCACGTAGCTCATTTTCAAGATTAAAATCACCAGAATGGGAACTTCTCAAACCATCCTTGTACTGTGCGTTTATTAGCCACATCCTTCCCAAACACTTCATTGATATTTTGAGCTGTCTGCACTGCATTGGTTCCAGAATGGAATTCATATTAAAAAAATTACACGAATTTTTTACTTATCCATGGTTTCACAAAAATTGCTCTAAAAAAATTGAAAGATAATCACAAGCCAAAGTGCATTTGAAAGAATGAGGATATACCATCACAATAGAAAATAAGACGTGTCAAAGTGAAATGTCAGAGATATCAACTGTCAAACTTAGTACTTCAGGAAATCAGACATTCCATACTTATTAGTTATCTCTAGCATAAAATTCATCCCCTAAAACAAAGAAACTTACTTTCTCACTTTCTTACTTATTTTTCCTTCTGCCACCCTAAATTTGCACTCAATATTAATTATTTTTTAAACCATTACCTCTTACCTTACTCTAAAGATCATTATACAGAAAGATGTAGGTTAATACTATATTTTTCTGATTCATGAAGAATCCCACAAAATATCTGGGAACTACACGTATATGATATGATAAAACTCTACTTGTAAATATCACCAGAAATAAAGGCTGATGTAATTTATTGTCCAAGTATTCAATGAATGCTTATTATCATCCATTGTTTAAAAGATGGAAAAATTTGAACAGAGGATTTCATGATCTAATGGCAATGTCCCACTAAATAATAATTGATAAAACTATATATAGTTACATAGTATACATAATAATTATTTAACCCATGTAAATTTCCTTTGTCTTAAGCAGTATCTAGCATACTCTAATTATAATATTTGTACAATGTTTGAGTATCAAAAGATATCTTAGTCAATAAACTGATAATAATAAAAATAAAAATTGAACCAATGAATGGGTCTATTATATTCAGGTAATATGATGTGGCCAAACTGAGTGGAAAGAAAATACATGCTAAATGTATTAACTTCAAAATATATTAAAAGTTACCTAGGTATAGAATGCTATACACACTTTCTCTGCATTAGTATACCTTTTTAAGGTTTTACTCAGAAAAAATAGATACATTTCTATCCTGAGAGGAATATCTGTCATATTCTGCAATAGCTGAATTTACTGAATGATCCACTCTATAATATGCAAGGCAAGAATCCAAAAACAAAAACAAAACCCTGATATCATTTAAATAAAAAAATGGCATAGTTAAATCTTAAACCTATCATTTTTTTTTAAAAAAAATGTAAAAGTGAAAGGAGAGAACTGTGAATCAGGAAACTTTAATCTCTTACACTTCGAGGGAGAAAAGAGTGCTCTACAAAATCCTGATCAGCATTATTCTTTGTGTATGAGTTAAGAAACTTACCATAGAAATCAGTACACGATATTTTACCTTTAATTGTTACAAAATGAAAATTCATTTATCAGTACCTATACTCCTCTTTGGTATAAATAGTCATAAAAAACATGAGTGGTATTTTATAAATTCCAAAATTGTTAGGTAAAATAAAAATATAACTTTTACATAACTGGACACTGAAAAAAGGAATTTTGCCACAATGACAAAGGACTCTGAGGATTTCTTTCAATTTCCTTACAGATGAAATATACGAATGCAATATATGTAATACTTTACAGTATTAATTTTACATTGGCAATATTATACATATATAATTACATACAAGTATATGTACATAGGACAAGTTCTTGTTCTCTTTTTGCAGATGAAAAGTGGCAGAAACTTCTTTGACATTCATCAAAGGCATAGTGTCTTTTTCTTTTTCTCTTAAACCTGCACTGGCCTGTGACCACTTTGATCAATAAAGTCCAGTGACAGCGACATTGTGCTCCTTCTGGGCATTGCCTCTGAGTCCTAGAACTTCTGCCTTGGTCTTTTTTGGAATAAAAGAGGGATTTGTGCAATTTTTATATAGTGAGAAGCTCAAGCTTCATGGAAATGTTTTGAGGAAAAAGATGTCATATGGAAGAAGAAAGAGGCAAGAAGCAGAGTGAAGATGCTGCTCATATGCATATATTGGGAAATTTATTTAAGCTCTCTGTGCCTCAGCTCTTACAACTATAAAATGAAGAGCCTTTCTTGTAGAGTTGTTGCAAAGGTTACATGAGTTGATATTTTAAATCTCTTAGAGTAGTGCTTTGCACATGTTAAGTGCTATAGGTCAATTACTAGTATTATTTTCTCATCTGTAAAGTGGATATTGTCATCAATAAATTTAAAAAAATGGAAGATTAAATGAGATAATGAAAGTCAAATTATTTTTCAAACTGAAAATATTTTGTTATAATTTAAATTATATATATTTAATATATATTCACATATATATAAATAACATTATTATAGTTAAGATACTATTGATAATTATAGAATGTGGAAAACTATTGTCATTACTCATTGATTGAACAGTTACTGTGTGACAGACATACAGGGCCAGCTCATGGAGATAAAATAGTAAAATGAGTCAAGACATTCCCCTCACAAAGATTCTAATTTTATGGAGTAAAGACAAGAAAATAAACTTTTATAATCAGACTTCTTTCTATTAAGCAGTTTCTTCAGGAAGACTTTGCTAAGCAACTTATGCCAAAACATACATTAAATAGTTCTCCTTTGGACTTCCAAAGCACACAGAAATTACATCATATTAACAATTATAACAGTGCAATGTAATGCCAGAAGTTAGTACGTTTCCATGTTGATATCCCCATCTCCTAACACTCCACTGGGTCTAGACTTACGCCTTGGGGAAACAAGGTAAGGGATGAGTGCCTTCGGTTTTCTGTTTAAGCTTTGGAAAGACATCCTCTTTTTCTCTTGACCCAGTTTTTCTTGGAATCAGAGTTAGTTGCCATTTTTTTTTTGAGTTTCAGTTTTTACTTAATCATAGGAAATATGTTATCTTAAGTAAGGTTTTTTTTAAAGGCAATATAAAACATTACGGACAAAGTAAAACATTAATTCAGCAAATTATAGGACACCAGATACTGGCCACTGTTGAGTATATATAAAAGTAGAATACATTTTAATGTGTTTGAAATCTAGTTGATAATAAATATGCACACATGGAATGTAAACGACAGAGGAGGATGAAATTACAATATAATATAACAGTATTAAAGAGGTCACAAAGCAATATATGATTAAATGCCAAATATGTGTTTCAAAGAAGGGAAAATTACAATATGCTGGAGTTGTCAGGAAGACCTCACCAAGGAAGAAGGGCTTGAGCTGTTTTAATTCATAAACACTTTTTGTATTGAGTTCTAAATATTTCATTATCATGTTTATAGCCATGTAAATAATATTAGAAAAAATCGGTCACTTAATTATTGATCCCTTTTATTGTCACAAGTTTTTGGGTTCTTCTGGAGAAGGAAATTACCCCTTTTTTGAGCAAAGCTAAAATTATCACCTATGTTTTTTTATCCATTATGTTTTGCCTCCTTGGAGAGCATTTATCTATGCTTTTCACATATTTTTGATGTTTCTATCTCTATTACCTTATAAATTTTAGCTCCCAAACACATTTATATGTCTTCCTACTTCTAAAAACCTTTCATAAGACATCCTATCTTTATACTCACTGTCATGATTGGATAATTGTTATTTCTATCTTATCGACTCCAACTCAAACCCAGTATAATGTAGCTTCTGAACTCAAAAATATGCTGACGTATATTGATTAAAGCAAACAATAATCGTCTTTATGTCAAACCCAAAATTCTTTGCTATAATAGAATAAACATTCTGTTCTGTGAATACAACAGCTCTCCTTTTAGTTTGCTCAATCAGCTATACTCACGCTTACTGTTCTATTTAATTAGGAATTCTAGAAATATAAGTTTTTTATTTTTTTATATGTATGCCTTCTGCTTTATTAAGATCCTTCCTTATTCAGCTTAGATCCTAAGTTCATGATTGCAACAACACCTCTGCCCACATTCTGAATATCTTTGCTCCTGTGTTCTTTTTCTTCCAGTCCGTGACTGTACTGACATAGCCAAGGACAGCTGGAAAAACTTCCCAAAGATAAATTGTTATCAATATGCATTTATGATCCACAATCTAAAGTAGACCCTCATCCTTGAATATCTGAAACATTTTCATTTCTTTTCAAATACACTGCTTTCATAATACAGCATCAGAACAAAACTCCCTGACACTATAACAAACTTCCCAATCTCCTTGATTCCACATCAGTGTTTTACTCCTTTCTTCTATAACAGGAAGAAAAATGCACCTTCCCTCTCTATCTCTAACATCTCTCATCCATTCTTAAGAAAAATAAAGAACCAATTACTGTCGTGCTAATTTCTGTGTTCAATCTTTCATTTTTAATTGAATTCCTAGGTCCTTTCCAAAAACTTGATATTTTTAAGTCCTGCTTATCTTAAACAAAAAAGAAGATGAAGAAAAAAATACTTTTAACCACATATGTCACTCCAGCTACTGATCAATTTCTTTGAAAACTTTCAGAACCAACTGAAAATAGAGCCAATAGTCACTGAAACCTTTCTCCCTCCATAAACACTCCTTAACTCATCCATAACCCCCTGGGTAATTTCTCCCATCATCACCCTTTGGAACACTGCTTTTTCTGTTACCCACAATGAATCTGTTTTCTTCATCTCATGCCATGATTTTGTCTTCATCTCGCTTGAACTCTTCTCAGCAATATTTGACAACGTTGATCCCCTGCTTCTTTCTGAAACATGCTCTTTATTTAGTTTCCATGACTACACTCTCTCCGAAATTTTTCCCAACTTTTTGACAAATCTTTTTAAGTCTCATCCTTTATTCTGACATTAAATATTGGGAACATCACAACATCAAGTCCCAAGTGTTCATATAGCCATATGCCGTCTCCCTAACTCTGTTTTCTCAGTTATGTACACAGTTCCAAATATTACATATGTGCCAATAATATCCAGATTCATGTCTCCAACTTTCAACTCTTGACTTAAATTCTGAACAATATGCCCAGCTCAATACTTAGATTTTTTATTTGCATATTGCAAATAAAATAGCAAATCCAATATGTCCCAAGCCACCACATGATCTTTCCTGCTCAGTAGAATTCTCTCCTATATGTCTCAGCAAATGGTACCCCAAATACCCAGTTATTTAGAAAAGAAATCTATAAGTTATCATGAAGAATACCCTGATTTACATATTCAATCAATCAAAAAATCAAATCAATTTTATTTTAAAGTACCTTCCAAATGCAAAAACTTTTTTTTCCTATTTTTATCATCACTTAGTCCCATTAAACATCTCTTGCCTAGAATACTTCAATTCCTTCCTACCAGTATTTAATTTCTCTAACCAGCCTGACAATATAGATTCAAATCAGAAGAAAAAGCATATTTTCAAAATTTTATTTTCATCTTAACCAAAGTAATTGTGACTATGTGACTTCCATTTGGTTAAAGATGAACACGTAACAAAAACTTACAAACAACTCCTTAACAAAAACTCCAGTGCTCTGTGATCAGGCTCTTGCTTATAAATCTGAAACCTTATTCCTAGGCACACTCTTACTGTGTCAGTCCAGTGAACTTTTTTCAGTTTCTTAAAGGAGTTATATTTTCTTATGCCACCATGCTTTGCACACATTTTTCCCTTTGTCTGAAATCACTTCCCCATTTTTTTTATCTATACAACTCATTTTCATCTTTAAAGCTCAAATCAATAATTTACTTCTTCAGAGAAGCTTTTTCCTGAAAACTTTAACTAGGAATGATTTAATGTTATGTATACTTTCACAGCAGTGTATATCTTTTCTTCATAGGGCTTTATAAAAAATAATTTATGATCATATATTTATCTTTGTAATAACTTTATTAAAATCATAATTCAGAATCCTGTTTTTTGTACTTAACATTATAAACCTAGTGTCTACTGTAATACTTGGCAGGTTCTAGTTAGAGAATAAATAATTTTTTGCATAAACTAATTTACTGGTAAAATATAAATACCTAAGTTTCTGATTTATAGGACTAATAAGCATGATAAATAAGGCAAATTGATTAGTATACTTTAAAATGAATAATTTGAAACAGAGAAGATGAATGATAGACAATTACTTCATTGCATCTATAACATTCCAGCTCAATCTAATTATAATCTATTATACCACCTCTGAATTACTCAAAATAATAATTGGAAGAATACACTAGATACAAAATTACAATGAACTGAGGGAAGAACTGAAAAAAAATTAAATAATTCTTTATGCTTGTTATCCACTATGTTGCACTGACAGAATTAAATATTTTATTATTTTTCTACTGTTCATCTTGAGTAGTAACTCTCAGCACCTAGGAGCCACTCTCCATTTATTGCATGTGACAGTTTTTTTTTTTTAATTTTTACTGTTTTTTTTTTTTTTTTTTTTTTTTAATTTCAGACTAGGCATCTACCCAAAGGAAAAAAAGAATCCATTTTATTTTTAAGGCCAGCATATCAAAGCCTTCTTAAGTTTGATGCAACTTGGACAGCACTCCGTTTGTAAAGGGCTTGTGTGATTACGTTAGGATAGCACCAATAATCTTTCAGAAAAAACTCTTAGTAAACCTAATTATACTGGTTGGGTGCAGTGGCTCACGCCTGCAATCCTAGCACTCTGGGAGGCCGAGGTGGGAGGATTGGTTGAGCTCAGGATTTTGAGACCAGCCTGAGCAAGAGCAAGACCGCGTCTCTACTATAAATAGAAAGAAATTAGCCAAACAACTAAAAATAGAAAAAATTAGCCGGGCACAGTGGCGCGTGCCTGTAGTCCCAGTTAACTGGGAGGCTGAGGTAGGAGGATCACTTGAGCCCAGGAGTTTGAGGTTGCTGTGAGCTGGGCTGATGCCACGACACTCTAGCCTGGGCAACAGAGTGAGACTCTGTCTCAAAAAATAAATAAATAAATAAATAAATAAATAAACATAATTATATTGACAAAATCCTTTCACAACAGTACCTAGTTTAGCATTTTATCAAATAATCTGAGGTCAGGAATCTTAGATGATCATTTTAAAATTCTGCTTACCACAGATATTGTACATATTCTTTCAATTACATTTTTAGTTTAGATCTAGTGCATACACTTGAGCAGAGAGAGCAGTGCCTTGAGAACAACTTTGAATTAATCAGAATGTGAAAGTAGACACAGGCATTAAAAATATGTAAACTTAAACTGTTTTAGTGACACTCTTCATTGATTTCCTCAGTGGGATTAGTAGTGTGAATGAAATAATTGCTTATGCTTTGAAAGTATTTTAAATACATTAATGCCATTAAATACCATAAATCTTAGAATATAAAGTGGCCACAGATTCATAGTTAAGGTTATGAAAAGCCATGAATAAATGAATGATTATTGTTTTCAGTTCATATAATCCCTAAAAGTAAAATTATACCCTTAAGAGAAGAAAAAGAGATTCATTAAATAATAGTTTTGAAAAAATTTTGAAACTTCCTATTAAGTACTGACGTTTTAAAAACACATCTTAGTTGTTGAGTTTATCGTAAATTGGAGTACTTCTTGTGAATTTTGGGTTTCTCCAAGAAAGTTACATAAAAATTCACCTAATACAAGCAAATTCAATTCAGCAGCACAATAAAAGGATTATTTGCCATGTCAAGAGGGATTGATTCCAGGGATGCAAGAATGATTCAACATACACAAATCTATAAATGTGATATGTGACATTAACAGACTGAATGAGATATGATCACCTCATTAGATGCAGAAAAGCATTTGGAAAACTCAACATCATTTCATGATTAAAAAACCCTCAAAAATTACCTCTGGAAGGAATGTACATCAATGCAATAAAGAAAATATATGCCAAGCCTCGAGTTAACATTATACTCAATGGTAAGAAGTTGAAATTTTTTCTCTAAGATCAAAAACAAGATAAGGATTCCCACTCACAATTTCTAGTCAACAAAGTACTTGCCAGAGCAATTAGGTAAAAGAAGGAAGTAATTGGCATCCAAATACAAAAGAAATAAGTGAAATTGTTCCTGTTTGCTAATGACATGATCTTATATATAGAAATCCCTGAAGACTACCAAAAACTGTTAGAACTAATAAATAAATACAGCTAAGTTGCAGGATACAAAATCGACATACAAAAATCAGCAACATTTTTATACTAACATGAACTATCTGAAAAAATAATCAAGAAAACAATTCTATTTACAATAGCTTGACGAAAAATGACATCCTTAGGCACAAATTTAACCAAGGAGGTAAAATATTTGTACACTGAAAACCATCAAACATTAATGGAAATAATAGAAGAAATAAATAAATGGAAACATATTCTATGTCCATGGATTGAAGGAATTAATATTGTTAAAAAGTCCATACCACTCAAAGTGATATACAGATTCAATGTAATCCTTATTAAAATTCCAGTGTTATTTTTGACAGAAATGAGAAAAAAAATCCAAAAATTTATAAAAGAGTAAAGCTGGAGGCATCAGACTACCTGAGTTCAAATTATATTACAAAGCTACAGTTATTAAAATAACATGATACTTTCATAAAAATTGACACACTGACCAATGGACCAGAATAGAAATCCCCAAACCAACCCCATACATTTACACTCAATCAACTTTCCACAAAGTCGTCCAGACTACACAGTGGAAAAAGAACAGTCTCTTCAATAAAGGTGTTGGGAATAGTAGACATCCACAACCAGAAGAATGAAATTGGACCGCTATGTCACACCATGTAGGAAAATCAGTTCAAAACGGATTAAAGACATAAACATAAGACCTGAAAATATAAATTTAAAATTTCTAGAAGAAAATATGGAAAGGGGAAGTACAGAGCAATGATTTTTTGGATTTTACCTCAAAAGCTCAGGCAATGAAAACAACAGGCAAATGGGATTATATCAAAATAAAAAGCTTCTGTATGACCAAAAAAAAAAATTAATTGAGTAAAGGGGCAACCTACATCTTGGAAAAGTATATTTGCAAGCCACACATGTGATAAGCGATTAATATCCAAAATATATAAGGAATTCAAACAATTCAATATCAAGAAAACAAATAACTCAGTTAAAAATAGGGAGAGGATATTGAACAGACACTTCACAAAAGAAGACAGACAAATGACCAGTAGGTATATGAAAAATGCTCAACATCACTAATAGTTAGGAAAATGCAAATTAATGCCACAATGAGATATCACCTCACACCTGTCGGAATGGATGTTATCAAAGAGATGAAAGATATCAAGTGTTGGGGAGAATGTGGAGAAAAGGGAACTCCCATGCCCTATTGGTGGGGATGTAAACTAATGCAGCAATTATGGAAAACCAAATGGAATTTCCTCAAACAAAACTAAAAATAGACTTACCATATGATCTAGTAATAATCAATACTTGCTATATATCCAAAGGATTTGAAATCATTATGTTGAAGAGATACCTGCATTCCCATATTTATTGCAGCATCATTTACATTACCCAATATATGCAATCAACCTAAGTGTCCATTATTGGATTAACAGATTATAAAAATGTGTTATATATACACAATGGAATACTATTCAGTCTCTAAATACAGGGGAAATTCTGTTATTTTGGGGCAACATGGATAAACCTGGTGGATATTATGCTATGTGAAATAAGCCAGGTTCAGAAAGACAATTACCAAATGTTCTCACTTATATGTGAAATTTAAAAGAATCCAATTCATAGAAGCAGAGAGCAGAATTGTGGTTACCAGAGTCTGGAGGTGGGGTTAAGGGGGATATACTGGTCAAAGAGTACAATGTTTCAGTTAGACAGGAGGAATAAGTGATACGTATTTAAGGTGATGTGCATGTTAAACTTGATTCAATCATTCTGCATTGTACACATACATTATAGCATCATATTGTACCCCATAAATATATTCAATTATAGTTTGTCAATATTCAATAAAAATTATTTTAAATTATGAAATTATTATGAAATTATTTCTCATATCTTACCATACGATCCAGTAATCTCAATTCTTGGTATGTATCCAAAGGATTTGAAGTCATTATTTTGAAGAGATATCTGCACTCCCATGTTTATTGCAGCATTATTTATTTACAATATTCAATATATGCAATCAACCTAAGTGTCCATCAATGGATGAACAGATGCTTCAAGTCTGATGAAAATATCTAAGCTTTTCAAATGGCTTCTTTGACCATGTTTTGTATATGAGTATTTAGGAAAGAAATAGAATCACTGTAATTTTAAAAACGTACTTAGCTTGGCCTTTTCAGGAAAGAAGATACATCTATCCAGAAGGATAGATCTAAAATGACCTTTAATAAATGACATTTTTGGAAACTGGAATTTATAGAGATGATAATGACATGACATTTTATTGATAACAAGATGTTGGAGAAAAAGAACATCAGTAAAAACTCTGCTGTGCTTTAATTATTAATAGTAGATGAAAGCGATCTGAAATTAAGGAATATAGGCAAATAAAAATGCTTGAAAGGGTTTCTGTTGACAGTAAATTAATATTTGAACTTTGTAATAGTATTAGAGAGACAGATCATAAACTCATGAAAATGTATTTAGCTAAGATTGCTTTTCTATGTTTTTAACTATGTATAGGTATTTAAAGATGTATTATTTTCATAATTTTGCAAAAATAAGTAAATATGGTTTAGTGTCATACAGATTTGATAGTGAAATGCACTTAGTGTTTAAGCTCCTGGATTTTAATCAAGCAGAAACTAGGCAGATAAACTGCTGTCAGGAATTAAACTGCATATGTTCAACTATGACCTCTGCCACTTACAAAGCGTATAACACTGATAAAAATATTTAACATCTTTTCCTCATTTCATGGATAGTGTGAAGGTTGAGGCATATCTTAATATAAATGCTTAAAACAGTGCCTGGCACAGAGTAGGCACTCAAAATGTGAAGAATATCATTACTATAAATTATTATTCTGTGGTGATAGAAAACTCATTATACTCTCTCTGAGAAATGTGATTTGTTTTGTTTTCTAATTTAAAACTTTACCTAATAGTGGGCCAAGTACTCTTATTAGAATATATAAATTCACAAAAAATAAGGAAAGAAAACAAAACAAAAAGTCTGTCACACTCTCCATAAAAAGAAGAAAAAACTGAATAAACTAAAAAAATAAAATCATAAGTAAACAGAGAACAGAGATTGCAATTCCATCCGCATAAAACTCTAGGACATAAGAGATCTATAGCTTCTCTCTTCACTGGAAAAACAGGAATAGTGATCTGCTATAGATGTGGATAATGGAAAAAAATAGTAAGAGAAGTTCTAACAAACATTTAGTAGCTTCACATAGGCTGTCATGATGGATAAGAATCCAAAAGAGCCACAAACTATACAAGTAACACAGTAAGAATGGAGGTAAGAGGCAGGAGAAAGAGAAGAAGAGAGAAAACAGAACTCCCTAGTGGACCCTCCCATCCTCTTCCAAGCTAGAGCTATGGCATAAAACAGAAAGATGGCTCAGAGTTCGGAAAGCTGGACTATAATGCTTAAAGAGATCTCCAGAGTCTCATTGCTGCTTACATCTCAAGGACTGATGAAGAAAAAGACTTGAAGCCACTCTCAAAATATTTAGACCAAGTAGAAACATTAGGACATGAGAAGGAAAGAAGAAAGCTGGGGCTGCTCAGTTCTTGGAGGCCACTCTCATTCGAAGGTAAGTGGCCCTTTCCATCTTCAAGTCAGTGGTTGCAGGTAGAAACCTTATCACACTTTAAATCTCTAACTTCCTCTTCTGCTGCCAGCCAGAAAAAAACACTGTGTTTTAAAGGGCTGACAGACAGAAACTAAACACAAAGGACTCTCTATTTTAGAGTCCAAGGACTTGGGACCTTAATTATCTCTGAAACATATCTTTTGCCAAATAAGTATATATAGGTGTATCATTAGGAGTGGGAGTCATGTTAGAATTCTGCGTGCTATAAGAAGGTACTATTTTCAGATATATGCTTTCGTTAATTATAGAAGTAATTTCATGGGATAGATAAAACTATAATTTTAAAACAACAAGACAATGAACTCTGGAAACAAAAATAATGAATTTGGAAGTGGGTTTTTTTTCTCTTCAGGGCATCTATCAGAAACTCCACCTCATCAATATCTTGATTTCACCAAAGAATCCGTTCAAGAAATGGTGAACTTCTTACCTACAGGACTGTGAACTGGTAAATATAGTTGTCTTCTGCCACTACATTTGTGATAATTAGTCATACAGCAATAGAAAACTTAAAAAACACCAAGTTAACTAAATACTATTATACAAATATAATTAATTTATCTTGTTTTTCAGATTATTAATAAAGATAAGTATTTTGCTTAAGTACAATGGAATTTTAAAAAAATAAGTCATGCATTTTTTTCTAGAATTGTAAGAATACTTTTATTAATTTCAAACTTCTTATAATTGTGTGAAAATGCTATATTTTCTTATACTTTTATTTGTTTAAATTTATTTTTAAATTTCAGAATATTACAGGGTACAAACACTTTGGTTGCATATATTGCCTTTGCACTGCTTGAGTCAGAGCACAAGCATATCCATCCCCCAGCCACTGTGCACCACACCCATCCCCTCCAAACTCCTCCCACCTGCCTGACACCCAACGGATGTTACTTCCATATGTGCACATAAGTGTTGATTGCTTAGTACCAATTTAATGGTGAGTACTTCTATGCTTCATGTGGAACCACAAAAGACCCCATATAGACAAAGAAATCTTAAGCAAAAAGAGCAAATTGGGAGGCATCAATCTACCAGACTTCAAGCTATACTACAAGTCTGTAGTAACCAAAACAGCATGGTACTGGCACAAGAACAGAGAAATAGACCAATGGAATGGGACTAAGAACCCAGATGTAAAACCATTCTCACATTGTCATCTGATCTTTGACAAAGCAGACAAAAACATACACTGGGGAAAAGAAGCCCTATTCAATAAATGGTGCTGGGAAAATTGGATAGCCACATGTAGAAGACTGAAACAGGATCCACATGTTTCACCCCTCACAAAAATCAACTCACAGTGGATAAAAGACTTAAAGCTAAGACATGAAACCGTAAGAATTCTGGAAGAAAATGTTGGGGAAACTCTTATAGACATCGGCCCAGGCAAAAAATATATGACGAAGACCCCTGAAATAATCACAGCAGCAATGAAAATAAAATAAATAAATGGGATCTGATCAAATTAAAAAGCTTCTGCACAGCCAAAGAAATTATCAGTAGAGTGAACAGACAACCTACAGAATGGGAGAAAATATTTGCATGCTACACATTAAATAAAGGGCTGATAACTAGAATCTGTATAGAACTTAGGAAAATCAACTGGAAAAAAATCAAACAACCCCATTAGAAAGTGGGCAAAGGACATGAGCAGAAATCATCCATTTTTATATTGTTTGGATTATCTTGCTTGAATACCAGTAGTTTTGCATTTTTTACTATACTGTAGAGTAAGATAAACTCTTTATGTTATACAGTATTGTGAATTTTGGCAAGCACATACTGTCATGTAACCACCACCATAATCAAGATACAGAAAAAGACTATCACCTCAAAAAGTTCTTTTGGGTCCTTTTTATTCACCACTTTCCCCCAACCCCAGAGTGTGCAGATTGCATATTTGTTTCCTATTCATCTAATTTTACTATTTAAGAATACTATAAGTGGAATCATATAGTATAAAGCCCATTGAGCCTAGCTTTTTCCAATTAGCAATATACTTTTGAGATTCTTCCACATTATTATGTGTATCACTAATTCATTAGACTTAATTTTGAATAGTATTTCATTGCCTGGATATATCATGGGTTGTTTGTTCATTCATTCACCAGATGAAGGATATTTGGGTCATTTCCTTTCTGTGGTGATTATGAATAAAGGTACTATAAACATTTTTGTACAGAATTTTTGTGTGTGTAAATAAATTTTCATTTGTCTTACACAAATACCTTGTAATTGCTGAGATGTATGGTAAGTGTATATTTAACTTTATGAGAAATTGGCGGGCACACTGTTTTACAAAATGACTGTGACATTTTGCATTCTCACAAGCAAGGTTTAAGATATCCCATTGCTATGTACCCTCATCAGTAATTTGCCCATTTTTCAAAATCGGTTTTTTATTGTTTTCTTGTTACCAGGTAGTAAGAGTTCTTTGTATATTCTCGGTAAAAGTTCATGATTAGATATCCTATTTTCAACTGGTTTGTGGCTTGTCTTTCATTCTCTTAGTGCCTTTCATAGATCACAACTTTAGAATTTTGATGAAACCATGTTTGTCTTTTTCTTTTATGTGATTATGCTTTTGCTGTTGTACCTACGAAATCTTTACTTAACCCAAAGGCATAAAGATTTTCTTGCATATTTTCTTTAGAACTCTTATAGTTTTAGGATTTGAAGTTAGGTCTATGATCCATTTTGAGTTAATATTTGTACATTGGGTGTTATATAGATCAAAGTTCAGTTTTATGTACATGGACATCCAATTGTTCCAGCACTATTTATTAAAGGAACTGTTCTTTCTCCATTGATTTGCCTTTGCACCTTTTTCAAATATCAATTCACCATTTGTATGGAGATCAACTCCTGGGTTCTCTATAGTATTCTGCTGGTCTCTGTGTCTGTCTCTTCCCAATACTACACTGTTGGGATTACTGAAGCTTTATACTAATTCTTGAGGACAAGTAGTGAATTTTCTCCCACTTGTTCTTCTTTTACAAAATATTTTGGCTATTCTATTTATTTCATCTTTCCTTGTAAATTTTTGAGTCGGCTTATAAATATCTACAGAAAATACTGTAAATTATCCTGCTAGAATTATGCATATATTTTGAAATTCATTCTATCATTACTTAGTAGTTTTCAGCATACAGATTTTGCATCTGTTTTGTTAGATATTTAACTATTCCATGCTTTTGATGCTATTGTAAATGATACTTTTTGCCTTTCACTTTCAAATTCATTGTTTATAGCATGTAGAAATGCAATTGGTTTTTGATTGACCTTGTATTTTGCCACTTTGCTAAACTCGCTTATTAGTTCAAGGAGCTTTTAAAACATTTTTAGATGCCTTCATATTTTCTCTATAAACACTCATTTCATCTGAAGATAAAGACAATTTTATTTCATCCTTTTCAACTTTTTGCCCTTTATTTCTTTTTATTTTCATATTGCCCTCCCTGGGACTTTCAGTATAGTGTCTAGTAGAGGTGGTAGGAGTGAACATCCTCGTGTGTTCCTGATCTTTTTTAGCCTTTTCTCATTGTGAATTCCTTAGATCGAATTTCTACTGGTGAACCATCATTGTATTCCTAGCACAGTCTTATTTGGTTGTTATACAGAATCCTTTATACATATTGCTGGATTCAATTTGATAATGTTTTATAAAGAATGTGTCTGTGTTTATGAGGCATATTGGTCTTTAGTTAATCATTCTTGTAATGCTGCTTGAATTGGTGTCAGGGTAATTCTGATAGTTTGGTTATGTTCCTTTCTTTCTTTTTTTGGGGGGGCGGGGAACAATTTTGTGAATCTGTATTTTCTCCTTAAATATTTGAAATATTTCCCAGTAAAGCCATCTAGGACTTTAGTTTCATTAATTCAATTTTATTAATTGATTTAGGGCTATTCAGATTATCAACTTGTTTTTGAGTAAGCTTTTGCAGCTTGTTTATTTCAATGAATTGGTACAATTAATCTAAGTTTTCAAAATCATAGTTTTTTACATTATTTATTTTTTCAGATTTATAGAGGTAAAATTTACAAATAAAAGTTGTACATATTTAAAGTGTACCTGATGATTTCATACATGTATACATTGTGAAATTATTACAATTAATCTAATTAATGCATCCATCATCTCATATAGTTACCATTATTTTTTGGTGTGTGGTGAGAACATTTAAGATTTACTCTCACAGCAAATTTATACTATACAATAATATATTCTTAATTATAGTAACCATGCTCTACATTGGATCCCCAGAACTTATTTATTCGATAACTAAAAGTTTGGTCAATATCTATTTCTCCCATCCCTATTTTTATTATTGTTTAATAACTGTAGGGTCTTAAGCTAAGTCCTTTATTTCTTTCCCGATATTGGAATTTATTTTCCCTTTTTTTTAGTCACTGTGCCCAAAGGATTATAAATTTTCTTGATTTTTCAAAACAACCACTCTTCGTTCCCTGTTTTAAATTGTTTTTCCTTTTGAATACCATCCATTTCTGCTCCCATCTTTATTATTTTCTTTTTTGATGAAAATCTAGGTTTATTTTTCTTTATTTTTTTGATGAAAATGTAGGTTTATTTATTTATTTTTATTTATTTATTTTTATTTCAGGGTATTATGAGGGTAAAAACATTAAAGTTACCCTTTATGTCTTTGCCTCATCCAAGCAAGGGTTAGAGGCATGCCCTTCCCCACTACAATGCTCCCCATGTCCTTTTAGTTGGGAGTTTACCCCCGCATCCCCCTAATCCCAGGAGAGTGTTACTGCCATGTGAGCCCCCTAGTGTTCATCAGTTAGTACCAATTTGATGGCGAGTACAAGTGGAGCCCATTCTTCCGCTCTTGTGCTGCCTCACTTTGGATAATGGGCTTAAGTTTAATCCAGGAAAGTATAAAAGGTCTAGATCACTGTTGTTTCTTATGATTGAGTAATATTCCATTGTAAACACATACCAAATTTTAATAATCCACTCATGGATTGACGGACACTTGGGTTGTTTCCACATCCTTGCAATAGTGAATTGTGCTGTCATAAACATTCGGGTGTAGATGTCTTTATCGTAGAAAGTTTTGTGCTCGTTTGGGTAGATGCCTAATAGTGCTACTGCCGTATTGAATGGCATTTCTATTTTTAGCTCTCTGAGGTATCTCCAAATTCTTTTCCACAGAGGTTGCACTAATTTGCAGTCCCACCAGCAGTGTAAGAGTGTTCCTGTCTCTCCACATCCTTGCCAGCATTTGTTGTTTTGGGATTTGTTGATAGAGGGCAATCTCACTGGGGTTAGGTGATATCTCATTATGGTTTTGATTTGCATTTCTCTAATGATTAGCGATGTTGAGCATTTTATTATATGTTTGCTGGCCAATATTCTGTCTTTTTTTGAAAAGTTTCTGTTCATTTCCTTTGCCCATTTGTTGATGGGGTTGTTTGATTTTTTCTTGTTGATTTTTTTTTTGAGTCTAGATAGATTCTGGTTATCAGCCCTTTATCAGATGTGTAGATAGCACATATTTTCTCCCATTCTGTAGGCTGTCTATTTGCTCTAATGATAGTTTCCTTGGCAGTGCAGAAGCTTTTTAATTTGATCAGATCCCATTTATTTATTTTTGTTGCTGTGGCGATTGCTTTGGGGTTCTTCTTCAAGAATTCCTTGCCTAGGCTGATGTCTGAAAGGGTCGTTCCAACATCTTCTTTTATTTTTTTTTTTAATTTTTTTTTTATTTATTTTTTATTTTTATTTTTTTTATTGTTTGTTGTTTATAGGGGTACAGGTGTTTAGGTTACGTATGATGCCCTTGCCCTCCCTTCCCCCCAAGTCCCAGTCCCAAGCATGTCCATCTCTCGGAGGGTGTGCATTGCACCCTTTGTGTATGCATATATCCGTCCCCTCCTCCCCCTCGCCCCTCCCCCTTCCCCCTCTCTC
>RJWJ010032759.1:0-18329 GCA_004363605.1 Indri indri
CCATCCAGAAATCTGCATCACAATGTGTACCTTTCTAGATTTTCTAAACAAAGACTCCCTGGTATAACAGACTTGCTCTGGGTGAGCATTCAAGCTTCTTTGGAATTCTGCGATTCTATTATATTTTCAGGCTACTGGTTAGCTATAGTGTCTACCATAAGAGATAACGACCTTTTCGCAAGCTACCAAAGAGGCCCTCTGGCTCACACTTAGCTGCTTGTTAAAGGCCCTCAGTCTCTCATTACTTCTATGCATGGGTGCAACATAATTTAACAGTGCCAGTCGACTCTGTAATTTTTACAGGCAACTCTTCCTCCCTTTCTATTTCCTGAATCATTATTTCTAAGCTATCAATTTTATAAATCATTTACAAAGAAAATTAATACTTCAAAATAGGAGCACCATTAAAATTTTCTTTCTGAAATTTGAGAAATTCCAAGGCAAAAATTATAGAATTTTAAGATTAAATCTTAAGCTGTTCATAATTTAATTTGCTCTGTTCTGGCCTTCATTTTTAAGGATAAATTTTAATAACTTCCTATTTGTAAGCTTTTATTTCATTAAATGTAATTACTAAAAGATTTAAAAGCAAAATATTATTTTGATGGGTATTATATTTGAATATTTTGATTAAACTGTTTCATTAAAATCGTTTTTGAATCAAAATTTAGATTGTTTGATTAAGAATTTCATTACTATTGTAGATTGCTTAGTGAATTTTACATAGCAATTTTCAAAGGTGCAAATATTTTTGAAAGTCAATAAATGATGAGCAGTGAAAGTAAAAAGCACATTCTGACACACTAAAGTATATTTTCTATTCAACATCAGCCTTGCCACAGAATTTTGTAGTTCAATGACTCAATACATACGAGCTGGTAAATTTGATAATTAGAGCACCTGTTTCTTTGTCATATTTGTTTTGCCTACAATTTTGAAATATGTGTGTGTAATAACTCAGTCCAACTATATTTCTGGTTCATAAGTTTCTTACAGAGAAACTTGTTTTTTAGCACAAAAGAGTATTTTTCAAAATTTATATTTATTATATTAATATTATCACCATAAAAACAAATAACATTATCTTGAATAATGAATGTTTAAATTGAATTTATAATTGCATTTAAAACACCATCAAATGTTTACTAATGGACTGTCAAACTTTTGCTTTAATTATTCAAACTTACAATATTTAAACTAGATCTTTGCCTGGGATTCTTCTTGTAGGATTTACATAAGCATTAGATTGTTTGCTATTGAACTGAATTAGATTTTGTTTTCACATTTCTCTATTTGTTTATTTCATTTCCATGTTTGAGTAGTATACTAGAATTTATTAATAATCTTTAATTATCTTTATTTTTATTTTCTTGGACTTTTCAGAAATATGGTCAATTTACACATTAAAGTAATTGTAATTTTTAATATTTTTTACTTGTTTGAAAATAGCTAAAGAACGTGTGCAATTATTTTCACAATGATTGTTTAATCGGCCTCATTCTGTAGAGATTGATTACAGTTTTCTATTTTAATATCCAGATCTTTCTTACCTAAAGATATGAAAAAAAAAATTGTCATCAAGCCATATAGTAATCTTAGCAAACAAATAGAATTAACATTCTACTGGATAATTAAACCTAAATAAACTCTAGTAACTTGTCAAGAGCAGAAATGGTTGTGAACAAATGTTGCAGCAATTCAATCACTGCAATGGGCAGTGACTTTACATTCTGTAAAGAAACCTATAACCATTAAGTTTATATTGATCTCATCTGGGCCTGTGGCTCACAGCCTTTTTAATTATTGTAAGCAGAGGATTTTCTCTTCAATAACTGTGTCAGAAGTTAGACTAGTGTGGGGTGGTCTAGAAAGAGTGAGTCCACCACATTATCCATCAGAGGGGACAGATGTATGCCTTCCGGATTGAGCTCCTTCAAAAGATAGTGAGCAGAGAACTAGAAAAAATATCAAGATAAAAGTCCTGTAACCCCTGTCCTGTAACAAGTTTTATCTAAATCGTTCGGTTTGCAAATAAATTAAGTTCATTTGGATATTTTTCTGAATACCACAATTATAAGCATTTTAAACTATGATAACTTTGTCTTTGTCAAGACAACTTGTATTTGGGAATAGGTCAATCAATACCAAGAAGAGGGTACTTCTTCCTTCCACCGAGTTAATATTTGCATAAAACTCCTTCCACTAAAAGGAGAAATTCAGTTCTTGAGATAAAATACCCCAGTGGCTGAGGAATCATAAAATGTGATTTATTTTACAATAAAGTGACTATGTTGGTTTTATGCATCAAACAGAAAGAGGGCTTAGGGTCAAAAAATAAACCGAATATTGAAAAATAATTAAAGTTATGTTTCTTTGCACAAACAAGGTATGTGACTGTGAATATTTATTCCCATTGCAAGTAATTTACTCTACTTAATTCTAAAATGCCATAGATTGCAAGATAATTCATCAATTTCCTATTATGTTAAATGCGACATGACCCACAATATGCATCTCGATTTCAGAAACACTATGATGTGCAAAGGAAAAAGTGTAGAATTAAGGGAACATCATATTGCTTTGAAGATACAAAATATGCCTTAAGTCTCCAGAAGGGAAATTTATGTTTAAAAAAATTATTATTATTGTTATTATTATTATCTAGATAAGGAACCGCTATAGCACTATTCTCATTAAGCCTAACATTTTATAGTAAATGTATTTAGCAAGTTTTCTATCTGTCAATTGCTTTAGATTGAAACTGTACCTAGCTAATTTTAAAGCCATGTTAAAGAGCAGTAGAGGTTTTCTCCATATTGTACCACTGCTAAACTGGATTCACTAACTCATCAATCATTTATTTGTTCAATTTTTGGGCAACCAAACAAATGGAATAATGATTTGTTTATGTTGTTTTATTAATTATTTCATCTATTTTACCTCATATATCAGGGAACTGAGATATAAAGGATTTAACTATAATCAAAAATAAATTAGGATGTACTTTAAAATAACTAAAAGAGTGGAATTGGAATGTTCCTGATACAAAGAAAAGATAAATGCCTGGGGCAATGGATATCCCAATTACCCTGATTTGATTAATTCACATTGTATGCCTGTATCAAAACATCCCATGTACCCTATAAAGGTATATAGCTATTATGTACCTATAATAATTAAAAATAAAATACAATTTTAAAAATATCTTTGTCCAATGATCAGCATGTAGTAAATAACCTTAATGTTACTCCAAATCTACACTAATTCTATTATATTCTACCATCTTTTGCTGTCATGTTTTTTTTTCTTAAGAGCAAAATTCAAATTGTCAACACTCAGCATGTCTCTGCACTAAAGCAGCTGTGTTCATCTACTTTACACAATGATTTTTGTTATATACTAAAGATATTAATACATCTTGATAACATATATAATGACATGAGTAACCTTAAATGGAATGTAAAGAATATTCATACCAGATATTTGAAATTATATATATATATATACACACACACATGTATATGTTTAGCTTCTAGAATCTTGATTAAAGAAATTATACCAAGCTACACTTTTTAATTTTACACAAATAAAACGTGAAAGAAAAGATGAACAGGACAAAGTATTTGAATTAAGCCTAAAATAAATTGACTTTTTAAATGTAGTTTTAATATAATTGATTCAATATCTCTCTACTAACACTGGAGTATTTGGAAGTCATATGAATCATCATTGCCAATTCACTTTCTCAAAATACTTTGCAGTATATTGGGATGCATGTGACTCCCCTTCCCTTCCCTGCAAAAAATCCCTTGCAGTGTGCTTGCTTAGTTAAGTTCAATGGAGTCATCATGCCACTCTATATATTTATTCTCTTACACAGTTACGTGATCACCTATGCCTTCCCAATGAAAAGATGAATCATTCTGTATTGACAGATTTAATGTAGTTGCACAGTATTGTTTCACTGAAAACTTCCACCTTCAAATTCCTTGACCACTTTGTTTTTCTATGATCCACTTAATCCATTCTCCTTTACTTAAATCGTGTCTTATCCCCTTAAACAGTTTTCCTTTTTTGAAAATCGCTAGGTATAGGTTTTAAGTGTTCTCATCACAAAAAATAAGTATATGACATAATGGATGTGTTAATTGGTTCAATCGAGCCATTTCACAATGTATACATGTTTCAAAACATCATGCTGTAGATGACAAACATATACAACCTTTGTTTGACAGTTTTGAAAAAAAAACTTTTCAATATTCCAAAATTGCATTTTAATTTTTGTATGCCTTGCCCATGCTACTAATGACATCACCTAATTCAATCTTCTAATCATCGTTAAATGTGTTCTTAAACTAAGGTCCATTTCTTTCTTTCAGGGATTTGTAAAAGCCCTGAATTTCCTTGCATGACAATTTTCGAATGTATTTGTGGCATAAACTCTCACTGGTTCTTCATTTTATGCCACCAAATGCCAAGGATCACCACCACCACCCCACTTACCACCATCCATACCATCCATGGGACTTTCACTGCTATTAAAACTAAAGCAAATTCATTTCCAAATCCCATAATGAAGGTCTGCTTTCTAAAAACTCTCCTTGCAGAAGTTTGGTTTCTTAGCCTGTTTCTGCAGACTGCAGAGCCTAAAGCACAGGTTTAATATGCTATTAAACATGATGAATTCCAGAAAACAGGATTGAAAAACAAAGGGAGTGTAATTTCGTCCATCATTTTATATGACTTTCATGCCAATATAACTGATCATTCTTGTATATAGGCTTCTTCATTTCATTACTTTCTTCGCCATCACCTCTCCGTCGTGATTCAACAGCCTGTTTCCGTGTCTTCACCCTAGATCCCAGGATTGTTTATATGGAATCCGGAATGTATGTCAGACTTTCAAAAGGATCCCAAACAAAAGTGTTAATAACTCTCTAGATATGTGCTAATACAGTAGCTGCTAGCCACACAAAATTATTTGAATTTAAATTTAAATTAATTAAATTAAATTAAATTAAAATTCCAGTCCATGAGTCATTCTAAAGACATTGCAAGTCTTTGGTACCTACATATGGCTATTTCCACTCTTGCATAAAGCTGTATTGGGCAATGCTGCTCTAGATTCTGCCAGCTACTTTAAAGCTTAAAGTTATAGCCTCGAATATTTCATTTTCTGACCAAATTTTCTCATCTTTCCTCAATTTCAACTATTTTATTACTGTGTCATATCTTATATTTTATCATGATTTTAGACCTGAACTCTCCCTATTACCTTTAATATTCTACCTTCTCTCAATTTCATGTACTTAAATCTAGACATGAGTTTGTGATCAGTAACTACACCTTCGATTGATGTAGTTTCTTTCTTTATTGTTCCACATCTTACGAACCTTCAACATTGAATTTATTATTTAATGAATTCAACACTTCAATCAACATTTATTGATAGCCTACTCCTGGCTTGACAGTGAACTAAAGAATACATAGGTCAATAAGACAGATGAGATCCCCATTCTCAGAGAATTTATAATCTAGTGAGTCAAAATAGATAATAAATATACAAGTAAATAAATGAATATGTGAAATATGTCAGAAGATGATGACACTCACTATGCAATATCTGAAATAGAAAGACACAGGGAAATGTGTTGTCTTTGGAGAGGACTTGCTAGTCAGCCACAGCCTCCTTGAGCACAGTAGACTGTTGACCTTACATAGCATTAAAAGAAAATATGAAGTCCAATGTTAGAGGACTTTTGGGGGCATAACAGAATTAACATCATCTGTGGAAGCATTGTAGCATGGTTATTCAGGGAAAGTTGTGGTTCACTGGTTGCCATTCAAGATGTGAGATTATTAGATATAATTCACTCATGATGGTCTGACTTTCAGAAGCAAAGGGGTGACACTGATTGGTTAGCATACCTAAACAACTTTACCGATGTGAGTTATCACTGAATTGGTTAAACGGATTCTGATGGCTATTTGTCACCACAGACACAGTCTTCCCCTAAATTTGTAGAAACTTTTAAATTCTCAGATAAGGGAAATAACAGAATGACAATGATTGTTGGACACAATTCTCTTATTTTCTTGCTGCCCATCTGAGCACAGGTAGTAAAAGCTTTCCTATGTACTCTCTCTCTTTTTTTTATTTTTTGTAGGGATAGAATCTCGCTATGTTGCCCAGCCTGGTCTCAAACTCTGGGCATCAATGATCCTCCACCTTGGCCTCCCAAATTTTAGGATTACAGGCATGAGCCACTGTGCCCAGCCATACATTCTCAGTTCAAGAATGACTATAGCAAGCATACATGGGAAACAGAGTATCTTTCTCCAGGACAAAGAAAAAATTTGTTTTTCCTGTAAAATAATAAAGATAATGTCTCCCTCCAAATCAGATTTAAGCAGACTTGCTTGTGGGCCCTTTAAAATATTAGAATTTCCTAAGATTGGTTTTGTGGGGGTTTTGTTCTGTTTTAAAGGTTTTTGTTTTGTTTTGTTTTGGCTTTCACACAAACCTCCTTCTTGTGCAGCATCCACCTGAACCTTTCCACATTGCCCTCTCAAAGGGAACAAATGGACACACGATGCTCATGATGCTTAATATCCATAATAAAGACCTTTGCCTTTTTTTCTTAAAGTGGTTAGTTCTATTTTGGTTGTTATTTTTCTTTTAATTTCAGAATATTAGGTGGGTACAAACATTTTTGGTTACATATAATGCCTTTGCCTTCCCCAAGGCAGAGCTACAAGCATGCCCTTCCCCCATACAGTGTGCTCCTCACCCACTAGTTGTGAGTGTACCCGCCCCCACCACCTCCCTCCCACCTGACCGGCACCCGATGAATATTACTTCCATGTGACGACTTTTGTGTTGCTCAGTTAGTACCAATTTGATGCGAGTACATGTGGTGCTTGTTTTTTCCATTCTTGTGATACTTCACTTTAAAGGAAGGGTTGCAGCTCTATCCAGGATAATATAAGAGGTGCTGGATCACCATTGTTTTTTGCAGTTCAGTAGTATTCCATGATATACATATACCACATTTTATTAATACCACTCATATATTGATGGACACTTGGGTTGTTTCCACATCTTTGCAATTGTGAATTGTGCTGCCATAAACATTCAAGTGCAGAATGTCCTTTTTTCCTTTTAGTAGATGCCTAGTAGTGGGATTGCTGGATCAAATGGTATTTCCATTTTTAGTTCTTTGAGATATCTCCAAATTACTTTCCACAGGAGTTGTACTAATTTGCAGTCCCACCAGCAGTGTAAGAGTGTTCCAATCTCTCCACACCCATGCAAGCATTTGTTACTTTGGGGCTTTTTGATAAAGGCCTTTCTCATTGGAGTTAGGTGATATCTCATTGTGGTTTTGATTTGCATTTCCCTGATGATTAGAGATGTTGAGCACTTTTATATATGTTTGCTGCCCATTATTCTGTCTTCTTTTGAAAAGTTTATGTTCTCACCCTTTGCCTACTTTTTAATAGGGATGTTTGAGTTTTTCTTGTAAATTTGCTTAAGTTATGTACAGATTCTCGTTATCAGCCCTTTATTGGCATTGTAGCATGCAAATATTTTATCCTATTCTGTAGGTTGTCTATTTGCTCTAATGATAGTGTCTTCGGCTGTGTAGAAGCTTTTTAATTTGATCAGGTCCCATTTATTTATTTTTGTTGTTGCTATGATTACTTTAGGGGTCTTCTTCATAAATTCTTTGCCTAAGCCAATGTCTATAAGATTTTTCCCAACATTTTCATCTAGAATTTTTAAGGTTTCATGCCTTGGGTTTAAGTCTGCTATCCATCATAGGCCGATTTTTGTGAAGAGGTGAGAGGTGGGGAACAAGTTTCAATCTTCTGCATGTAGTTATCCTGTTTTCCCAGCACCATTTATTGAATAGATATTCTTTTCCCCAGTGTATATTTTTGTCTGCTTTGTCGAAGATTAGATGACTATATGAGGATGGTTTTATATCTGGGTTCTCAGTCCTGTTCCAAAGGCCTATGTCTCCATTCGTGTGCCAGTACCACGCTCTTTTGGTTACTATATTCTTGTAGTGAAGCTTGAAGTCTGGTAGAATCATGCCTCCCAATTTGTTCTTTTTGCTTAAAATTGCTTTGGCTATACGAGGTCTTCTCTGTGTCCATACAAAGTGTAGAATTACTTTTTCTAGATCTGCAAAGAATGATGATGGTATTTTAATAGGGATTGCATTAAATCTGTAGAACACTTTAGGTAGTATGGACTTTTTAACAATGTTGATTTTGCCAATCTATGAGCATGGTAGGGTTTTCCATCTGTTTACATCTTCTGCAAGTTCTTTCCTTAGTGTTTTGTAGTTCTCCCTGTATAGGTCTCTCACCTCCTTCATGAAATTTATTCCTAAATATTTAATTGTCTTTGATGCTATTGTGACCAGATGTACTTTATCCCAAAGATGCAAGGATGGTCCAATATATGCAAATCTATAAATGCAATTCACCACATAAATAAAAACAAGGACAAAGACCACATGATTCTCTCAATAAATGCAGAAAAAAAAAACATTTGACAAAATCCAGCACACATTAATGATAAAAAAATCTTAATAAAACAGTCATAGATGGGTCGTATCTGAAAAATATTAAAGCCATATATGATAAACCCGCAGCCAATATCATACCGAATGGGGAAAAATTGAAAGCATTACCGCTTAGAACCGGAACCAGAGAAAGTTTCCCACTGTCTCCACTTCTATTCAGCATAGTGCTGGAAGTCCTTGCCAGAGCAATCAGATAAGAGAGGGGAACTTTGAGTGTCCAAATGGGAGCAGAAGAGGTCAAACTCTTACTCTTTGCTGACGATATGATGCTATATCTAGAAAATCTCAAGGATTCAACCAAGAGACTCCTAGCATTGATAAATGCATTCAGTAAAGTCTCAGGATACACAATCAATGCACACAAATCAGTGGCATTCATATACACCAATAACGGTCAAGCCGAAAATCAAATAAAAGATGCAACACCTTTCACAAGACCTTTGTCTTTGACTCCACTGTCTCTGCTAACAACCAGGAAGCTGTGGCAGGCTTACTTTTTGGTTTGCAACTAGGGAAAAAAATGAGAATATTTATAGTTTTTGACAATGATAAGACTGAGTAGTCCTTCAGAGAAGATTTTACCTTAGGTAGCATAGAAAGAGTAGTCTTTATAAGTATGTGATATTTGAATTATGACCTGCATCTATTTTCCCCATTTCTGCTTTTATTGGTGAAAAAATAAATGATGTAAAAAAAAAGACATTGACAAGTATTTTTTCATTGAATTGCAAATTTAAATCTGTGGTTACTTCTTTCTAATCAGTCTCCTTTCTCTTTTCTTGCTGGGTCTCATAATCCAAACATCCACATTCTTCCAAGAGCTCTTTAACAAACTTAATCCTAAAAAAAAGAGAACCTAGGATTTTGAGAGCTTTGAAAGTTGTAGCATTCGGGACTTCAAGAAAAATAATACAAAATAGTCAGAGTGCCTTGCAATAAACCTATAGAAGTGAGGGAGGGACCCTGAAGTTTAAGGTTCATTAGCTTCTCTGTAAATTTATTTAGGCCTCTGTTACAAGTCGATCCCTTGCTTTCTTGTTAAAGAAAAAATATAAAGAAAAAAATACAATCTTTCATTACCAGATTACTTAAAGGGAAAGCATGTATTTTCAATTTCTTTAATATATTTTCATTTTATATCTTAAATCATTATAGTTTTATATATCCTTTAATAGCGCTGCTTTGAAACTATTATTTATAAAAACCATCACAAGGTTCTTAATTTTCATTAAGCTGCTTTTTTCAACCTCAATCTATTTATCTTCATGAGTAGCACATGCTTCCTTCAGAAGTATAATGGGGTCAGTTTTACTCTTGAAACTTTCTAAAGTATAGCACTTGGAGAGGAAGGATCCCTGAATCAAATTTGCTGATGAACATTGACTATGAGCAGGAAGTTAGTTTGAAAGCTAAAAAAAAAAAAAAAACCAGAATGATGGTACTTTAAACATACTGCTAAACTGTGGTAGAGAAACTGGTAAATATTCATGAAATCTTTTCAAAATTTTTGCAATCAATGTTCTTTTAGACATACTCACTAGGCAGTAGCAAGCATCAATGCGTGTTATAATATTTATCCTGTTTGGTGACATCCCCTTTTCTGGCTTAACCTTTCATCTGCAGTTCTGCCTTCGGTCCTCTCCATTTCTAGTTTTTAGTAGGTTCCTTGCCAAGTGTACCCTAGCCTTGTCTTTTTAATATATCCTCCTCAATGATGCTATGGCACTTTCATGTTCTTCAGCCTTCCAAGAATCTTTACATACTATTTCCTTCCTTAGAATTCCTTAATCCCATTTTTTCCAATTGTCCAGGAGTTCCTCCTTTTTTTTTTTTTTTAATATAAATCCTAAACGCCCTCTTCCGTAAATGGCATTCTTCTTCTACTGCAGTCTAGTTAGGGCTTTTTGTTGCTATGCTACAGTGAGATACCATTGACATACCATTTACATATGTCTGTTGCTCTGTTGTTGCATAAGGTTGCATGAATTATTCATTTGTATGTACTACCCTCTGGTTTGACCTCATTAGTATAGAGACTGTCTCTTATTTACATCTATATCCTCAGTATCTTTTTCACTGCTTGATCAGTACATCACAGTTGCTCAAATATTATCCAGTAAATAAATTGAGTATGTCTGTGATATGTATGTCATATGCACTTGTGTGCATGTTTTTTAGCCTCAGGCTTGAGCAGAGTGAGGATAGAGATTTTGTCATTCATTTTTATATACCCTATACTAACCATACCTCTGACTAAATTCATAATGTTCATAACAATGTACAAAATGAATTAAGTTAAATGAGATGCCAGGAATTGTATATATACATTTGCATATTTCTCATGTTCTCTTATTTTCTAAAAATGTCACTGAAACTAATTTTAAGACATAATTAGGAATATAAAGAAGAAAGAAAAAGCTTTTTATGAAGCATGACAGTAATAGTTAACCTCAGTAATATTTATCTTCATAATAAATTAACTCAGATTATTAGGTAGTATTTCATGTGTGAATAAATAAATCATAGTGGAATAAAATTAGAGTAAAATGTTTTTTAGAGGAATATGTTCACTCATTTTGCTGGTCACTCAAAAACAAAATCTCTCCTAAGGGTTTACTGAATATATGTTATACTGTGTTATATTTTAATGATCCCAAATTATTTTTTGTTTATGAATATATTTAAGAGAAATGTATTGTGAACATATAAAGTTAAGTAAAAACAAAGTGTATTTCTATTTAGGCTCATTCTTAGAAAATTTATTCAGGAAATTTAAGCACAAAATGGGAGAAATGGATTGTTTTTAATTTATAGGACATTGTAGTAACTATTAGAAAGCATAAAATTTTAAAAAATACAAAGAACTCAAGTAAAACTAAACCAAATTCTCTACTCTTCCATTTTAGGTTTCTGCCTTCATGCTACTATTAACAATTTAAATTCATTGTATCTCAAAATAAGCCTTGAAAGCAAATGCTAGTATTTATGAGGAAGGTTATGTCAGCCATATTTTTTTTTTATTTGTGAAATGAAAACAATAACTTCAAGTGGATAGTTTCAGTAGAATAAAATTCAAAAATATGAGGTAAGTGATACAAATATGTCCTAAATTTCCCCAATGAGTTGACTTAAGTTGAAATATAACCTTGTATGTTGTCAGTACAGGAAATATATCTTCAATGCACTTTACGTGTCCAAACATTACTGTGAGGAAACTCTTTAACAGTATATTACTAAGTATGATTCTATAAACACTGCAGAGAATATTAGTCCCTATATGAACATTTTTTCTTAAGAATTTAAAAATTGCTTACAAAATCAATTAAGTTCTATGGTTTCCTTTCTGATCAAAGAACCCATGCCCTTTAGAAATATTTCCAAACATGTTCATCATAAGCACTGTGAAAATTCTCATGATCCTTCTGAATTTTTTCCCTCCAATAACATTATTTTCCCCTTCTCCAAGGTTTTCTTATGTGAAAGCAGAAACACTTCTATACACCTACAAGTTTATACACACACATGCACACACACACACATACAAACACTCTGCAGGATATTACATTATTTTGTGTTTTATTTTTGAGCTATTGACCTATTAAATAGACCCATGTGTCATAACTTTGAATTTTCTTCAATTCAGAAATGACTAAATTTTCTTCATAGAATAACTTAAATAACTTAAATTTTTGGTGTAGTGTAGAAGAATGAACATGCCGGAAGTCAAATATGAATAACAAAAACAGAAGATATGATATGACAGTGGGCATTAAAGAGCAGAAAACAGTATCGATGATAATAAATACTAATGGGGTTGATACAATCGTGAAAAAAGCCCACCAATCTGTAAGGGGAAATAATCAAGTCTGCTTGCTAACGATCTTAAAAAGTTTTACTCCAGAATAGTTGTTTGAGTTCTAGGCAAATACAGCTGTAAAAGCATTTCTAGAAATGGGAACAGTTATATGAATATGTATGAATATAATATTAATAGCAGGACCTGTTCAAAAGTAAGAATGTTATGAGAATTACATAGTATAGTCTTCTTAAGTGAGGGGAAAAAAAGGATGAATTTCCAGTGCAAGAAGTTTTTATGATCCCAACTTCTTAATAGATACTTATATTGTCATGAATATTTTACAAAGTCAGCATCTCAATGTCATCTATATTCCTATTTCTTTGGCATAGCATATGCCATACCCCTGCTACTCTGAGCTTCTTTCTAAAATGTCTAATGAAATATTCATTCAATTTCACATTTTAGAAAAGACCACAGTAGGTAACTTTAACATGAAGTACATTGAGTTTTATAAAGTGTCTGTCGTACTTCGAGAATCTCCAATTAATAATGAGATAGGTCTAAGTGGGCCAGAGATCTGGGAAGCAAATGTGATATCCTTAAGGTATCCCCCACACATAAGCACATTAAAAGTTTTTATAGAATAAGACACTTCTCGGCACATGGATACAACTTGGAGGCAGGAGAATGTTGTAAAAAACAAAAACAAAAACAACAAAACAGAGATTTAATATTAGATCATATTAGATCTATTAATAGTGTCAAATTGTGCCTCAGCTTTTATGTGCAGAATATATTTGATTAATTAGATTAACTGCTCGACATATTAGTTACTTTACTGGAAAATGGAAATGTTAACACTCTCTTTTCGCTTTTTGTATAAATTCATTCATTCATTTAGATAAACAATATTAACTCAACATCTCCTATCTTCCAGGTATTGTTCCAGAAATTGGGACCACAATACATGGAGGTCCTGTCTTCATCATGCTTATATTCCAGTGGAGGAAATGAAAAATAAATAAATAAACCCACAACTGTTATTATCATTGACTGATATTAGTTACTGATAAGTGCTATGGCTAATAATTGTTAGCTTAACAGGATAGAGTGATATAGAGTTGTCAGTAAATGACTCTCAATGAAGCAGTGTGAATAACCTGTCCAGCATATGTGAAATTCTCAAAAAGCAGTGGCTATTAGTTTTATCATCAGGATATATGACCATTAAAAAAAATCAAGAGAAGAAGCCAAAATTTTTAAATACGTGACTAGTTGAAAGTGATTTATTCAAATAATCTCTCTCCCTTCTCACTCCACTTATTATCATTGAATGTTTCTTAAACCAATGTTAATAATAAACAATCATAAAAGATAATAATGACAAAGAGTTGTCTCTAAATCATTGTTGCACATTGTCAAGCACCATAATCATTCTTAACAAGTGATCTAAATTTTTGTTAATAATTATATTTAATTCTTAGAGAAATAATAATTCCTTAAAACTTTCCTGATTATTATTACTTAAATAAAAAATTGAAATGAAGAAATCAAACTGTCACTCTGTAAAATTATACAAATATAATATGGAAGACTTTGAATTTATAATTAAATATAATATGCAAGTATCTAGAAAGGTTATTAAACATTCCACAATTATTTGAGGAAACTCTTAAACTAAGAAGTGTATTAAATAGATTTTCTTATGTTAAGTTTGGTTGGTGGTAATACTTAAGTCTCATCTTTTCTTCCCCAACTATCACCATCAAAGCAGAGCCTGAGACATGAATATACATGCATGTATTTTTTTTAGAAGGAGTACCAAGATCCAAGAAGAAAAAGCCAGGGAGCATGGGTAAGAATGAAGGTTCAATAATAAGAGTGAATTATTCAGTCACCTCTGAGGGAAATTTGAACTTCGTTGTCTTTAGGACCTTCAAAAACCATGTAGAATGTTTTCAAAACTATCCAAAAAATTACATGCATCTAAATCATTGATTAACAGGAAGAAGTATTTATCGATCAGTCTCCCTTTTCCCATTGGTGAAGGTTGTCTCTCTGGGAAGATCTCCTACATTTCAAGGCTATGTATGCCTGGTTGAAGAGTAAGCTTTTAAAGACATTTCCTGCATTGAGAAATTTAGAGACAGAATGTGAATTGCAGGGCTCAACAGCTCGGGGGACAAGTATAAACCAAAAACATTTCACAATGTGTACAAATCAAATAATCATGTTGTATATCTTAAATATATACAATTTTTGTCAATCATACCTCAATAAAGCTGGGAAAAAATAAATAATATAAATACAGTTCTATGTAGGAAAATAATAATTTCTTGGAGCACAGAATGTGTTTTCATGTAAGAGAACCAAGATATGAAAATTTCTTAAATTAATAATATAACCCATAATGTACTATACATGCGAAATAAAACAACAATGTATTTTATATTTCTAAATAGCTAGAAGAGAGGACCTGAAATGTTCCCAACACATAGAAATAATACATACACGAGGTGACGGATATCCTAAATACCTTGACTCGATCATTATACATTCTATGCCTGTAACAAAGTATAACATGTGCCCCATAAATACATACAAATATTATGTATCAATAAAAATAAGTAATAAAAAGTTAATTAAATCCCCAAAAAAGAATGCATGCCTAAAATCAGAGGTGAGATTGAAAAAAAATTCAGCATAATAGGTAATCAGCAAATGAGATTCTTCTATAATGATAAAAATGTTTCACAGTAGAACAAAAATAGATACGGTAGTTAGAGGCCACTACAGACATGTTTAAAAAGCAGGTTATCTTTCCCTCACCTCCTTGCACACATTTCTTTATTTTTTAAATTTTTTAAAAAATTATTATGGGTACTAATAGTTATATATACTTATAGGTTTTATGTGATATTTTGATACAGCCATACAATGTGAATTAATTAAATCAGGATAAATGGGGTATCCATCACCTCAAGCACTTATCATTTCTTTGTTTTAGGAACCATTCCAATTCTGCTTTTAGTTATTTTAAAGTATATCTTAGCTTATTGTTAATTATAGTCACTTTGTTGTGCTACTAAATATTGTGCCTTCTATCTAACTATATTTTTGCACATATTAACCATTTACACTTTATCACTCACGCATTCCTTGTTTTTAAGTAGAATTTTTTTCTCATTCTCCATTTTCTTGGAACAATTTTCCTTTGTTTAAAAAATTGTTGCTAGAAAAGGTTCTGATAATGTTCATTTATCCTTTCTTATAAAGTGATCTACTCTATTATCTCACATTATAATTTAAGCTTGCTCTTTACTGTTTCTAAAGATATTTCAAGAAAGCAATGAAATCATAAATATATTTTGCAGACCATACCAACAAAGGTCTATTGAATCACACTTTACTCTTCTTTTGACATTCCTTTATTGTCTCGATGGTTTGAGACGAGGCAGTGTAGATTGATGAAGTAAAAAACTTGTTTATTTCACAATTGCTCTTTTTTCTCCCTGGGAATTACTTCCCAAATGAACTACAATACACACAAATAAATCCTTGCTAATTCTCTAATTTGTGTCAGTGGAGGAATCCTCACTGAAACACATATATCATTACACAGCTAATTTAGTCTGAAACCATTATTTATTTCAAAAGAAATAGGGGGCTGTGTGTGCCTATGTATAACTTTTATGCTAATTTCTGCCATCAGGTTAATGTAATATAACCTTTAGAGTAGTTATTTATTTCAGAATTTGGCAATTTCAGCTTATACAAAAATAATATAATATAATATAAATTTGTAAAAGTGTTGGCATTTTGTCTCTCAAACATAGTTACTGTTATAACCTTGTATAAGTATAATAAAAGCTAATAAAATATAGATATTTTGTTTTTCAAATATGGTTACTATTTGTTAATTTATCACACTGTGAAGTGACAAAATTATGATTCGAAAATGTTGCAAAAGAAAACAGTCAACAAGATGCAAATTACTAGTCAATGAATATATGTATATTTAAAATAACAGGTACCATTTGTAAAATAATTACTAATTTATATAATTTAAGTACTGCTTGAGCTATAAGAATATTAACATGCTCTGATACTGAAATTTCAGTTTAGTAGGTAGTGCGATAGTTTAATTTGACCGTGTAAATCTCCAAAATCTTTGCCGGGTTAAAAAGAAACTATACTTCCTCCTATTGCTACTTTATCTTTTTTTGAAATATGTATATTAGATAAACATTATTTTATAAGATTTATATATTTATGTTTATGTTTTCAAAGTCTTCTAATATAGGTTTTTGTCAAATTATATTGTATTATCTTAATTAAATTATTCCAAGGAACATTCTTCCTTGTTTCTTACATAAAAGTCTCTAATTATCATTTATACATAATCACAATATACTATACATTTAGATGATATGATTTTTGTAAATGCAAGTACTTTATTTCTTTATTATTATAATAGGTAAGAATGCACACATTTATTTATGTTATTGTTTTTGTCTCTTTGTAATAAAATGTTTTTATACATTAAATTTAAATACAGTCTTTAGAGCATTTTTTATAACCAAAGTTTGATAGTTTTTACAGCTATTTGAACTATCAGTATAATATTTTGCTGAAAATGAGGCATTCAAAACCCATAATCATGGTGCTCAGTGGTTAGTCTCATGATCTAAACTAGAGATTTCACTTGCTTTTTTGAAATTTCCTACTGGACATTAAATTATATTTGAAATACGAAATATTCATTCATACATGATGCAATTGTCTTCAGTATTATTAGTTAAATCTTATGATGAATACCATAATTTTTATTAGTAAAATAACTATTATGCAGGGAGTATTATGAGCTAACGGAGTTATTATTTTTGGACATTTTATAAAGCAGGTAGAGTGATAATGCTTATTTCACTCTGTCTTGTATTATGTTAATGACTCCCTGCCTCAGAAGAGAAAAAAATCTCTCAGGGGATAATGAGTCATTTTATGGCAAGGTGTGTGTTTTATTTATCTTACTCTTTAACTCACGTACCCAGAGCCAAATAGAGAACTTTGCATATAAAAGGCAATTGCCAATTGCGCATGCTTTTTGTTTTTTATTTAATCCATGAATATGTGCACAACTTATTTTTTATAAGTAAATAAATTAGACCACCCTACCAAAAAATATTATTAAAAAATTCTATTATATGCTAGAATATATTTTATATTCCTCTCAGGTATTGAGAAAATATTTACAGTTCTTATTTTGTAGATACCATTAAGCCAATGATAATACTCTGTTGGATTAATATAATTGAAAACAGAAACTCCATTTCTGAATTCCTCCCCCCAAGGGTAGTAGAGAAAGAAAAACATTTGATTACTGAATAAGCATTAAACTGGAATGTGATAGGCATTACAGACAGTCTGATATGAGATCTCACCCTTACATACAGCCAAGCAGATACAAACTATTGCATGCATATTTCCAGAATAATCAAATAAGAGGACTTGACAGCATCATTTGACACATAGTTTATCCCAAATTCACCTAATAATTACAGTGAGCATCTGTGTTAGCTAATTGACTTCACCCAGAGTACAAACAAACTTCTTATATCTTTATGACAAAAGGTAGTTTTCCAACTTGGTCAAAGAGTCCACCAAAGTTAGACTCTCGTTTTCCCACAGGAAATGGGTGATCAGGCTGTTGTCTCTCTTGATGTTTACATTTCACGGGGATGGTTCTTGAGCCCTAGAGAAAGATATTCCTGGGTCATAAAGCTGACATAAGTTCTTTCTGGTTTTTAAAAGAATTCATATACATTTCAAAGAGAGAAGAAAATACTTTTTTTTAAAGCTATTATAAATATTTATTTTTATCTACAGAAATGAAACAATTAAGGTAGCATACTAGACAAAAATAATGTGAATGA
>RJWJ010032760.1:0-18336 GCA_004363605.1 Indri indri
GATGCTATCTTGTTTCCTATAACTATGGTGGGGGGAGGCTTGCCCTGATAATGCCCAGAGATTTTTTAAAGGAAGTCACTTAGTGACAAGCCACATCCTGGCCCAGAGCAGTGTTTAAACTGGGACCCCACTCCCTGCCATGAAAGAGAGGCTTCTGGGAAAAGTTAAAGCCAAGCCCTCCCAAACCGTGTGATTCTAGCGGGTCCTGGTAGGTAGAGGGGACTCCTCCCGGATTCAGGCCTGGTCCTTGTGGTGGGGCCTTGGGCTCCAGGCCTCCAGCCCAATGTCGCAGGGGCCGGAAGCAGAACTGACCACTGCATCCTGGAGCATCGGGCTTCCAGATGTGAAACTCCCACGTGAGGAGCTGTGTGACCTGCTGATTTCTCGAATCCCAAGAAGGCAACATCAGACAAACAGATGCCCACACTGGAGCCCGCGGTTCCCTTCTTCTTCCCACAGGTGCCAACCGGGGCGCCAGCACCAGGCGCCTTGTGGGGACACCACAGAGGATCAGATGGCTCTCGCCTGCCTGGGACCACTGAGACCCTGTCTGTGTCCTTGTTCCCAGGAGGCCCTGATTTCGCTCCCACACTCGGGGAGTTCCCTGTGACAGCTGAAGATCATTCGGGCAGCTCTTGGCCTAGGAAATGCTGAGGACATTTCAACACAATCTGCTTCCAATTCTGGCAGTAATTAAAACGGCCGAGGGTCTCAAGGAGCTTCTTGGAAGCTGGAGTTAGTCCCCAGGGCACAGAGGGAGTTCTGACCAAGGGGTTTATAGGACCAACTGACGCCGTTACCCCAGGTACCTTCATCTATTTAATTGAGTCGGCCTAAGTCTGGGGACATTTGCATCCCCCTCTCGGGGAACTGAGGGCACAGCCATTGTCTGAGGCCACAGGCTCTGTCCTCCCTCCCGCTGCCTCCTGGATCCTGGGGCAGCTTCTCCAAGGAAACAGGGCTGCTTTCCCTGTGGTTGAGATCCCTCCGGGCCTTCTGCAGAGTCAAATGTGGGGCCCAAATGTGGGTCTCTTTCCACAGGGAGTTGGTTTTAGGGAGAATTGTTAATACTTGAGCCAAACCCTTGGGGCTGGTCTGCTTGGCCTCAGGATTTATGAGGGAATAGGAGGTGTTTAACGTCCCTTTGCTTGCAGATTTAACCTGGAGTGCTGCAGAAATCTGAAAAATAGCCTGGCCACCAGGGGAGGAGGCGGACGTGCACTTTGGAAGCTGGGGGGACACATCTGGGCTTTCAGAGGCGGTGAGACCAGTGACCAGTTCGGTGCCTGGAATGCTGAGTGACCTTGGGCCTCTCTGAGCTCTCTTTATCCCCTAGACTGCTTCCTGCAGGAAGAGTGGGCTGTTCCCATGAAGTCCTTTGTCTGGGACTCTCTTGGTCCCATGTCACAACCCCAAATACAGACACTGCATATTAGTTCCCAGTAGCAAGGAGAAGGATGAACCAGAAGCAGTATGACACCTGAAGGGACTCTAAGTCCAGGCCAGCCCTGCCACTCACTGGCCGTGTAGCCTTGGGCAAGCTCCTCACCTTCTGATGCATTTGGGTCTCGTCTCCCCAAAGCAAATGGGGCTCTAGTTTCAGGGCTGCACTTGCTTCCAAGGCCCCTTCTAAGACCTGCCTGAGGATCTAATCTTGTACTTATTATATTTCAGTCTTAAAGAAGGTCCCCAGCTGTACACAGCCACACACACCTAGATCTGCCCCTGCTTCTGGGCCTCTGTTTTCTCTTCTGTACAATGAAGAAGATCTTTAAAGTTTCTTAAATCTTGAAAATATCATAAGTCCATAAGTCTAGCATTTGTCTCTGAGCTTCTGGGTACAAAGAAAGGAGCCCAGAGGGAGAATGAGAGAGCCCAGAGCGGTGGCTGGAAAGGCGACCAGGCCGGAGAGGACGGGGCGGGCAGGAAAGGTGATGGTAGGTAGGGCCGACCGTGGGGAATGGCTGTCGGCAGCCCGGGGGGCAGCGCCGGGGCTGAGCATGGATTTCCGAACGCTAGGCGGGTTGTGCTGATGTGGGCTGCGCGCTCCCTGCCGGCCCCCTCCCACTCGACAGTTCCCTGGCCGGTGCTTGGTCTGTCTCGGAAGCCTGCTTAGCTGGGACGCAGCCTCCGTGTAGGGACGAAGGCAGTGGGGGCCTTGCGGGCCCAAATGGGGTACTCAGGTCAGACTTTGGGGGAAGGCAGGACCTAGGGCTTCCAGAGCTTCTCTCAGGAAAGAGAATGGACACGAATGTTCCTGGTGCCCAACATCTGCCCACAAACAGGGCTCAGCAGCCTCCCGGCTGGTCTAGGAGACCCTTTCACTCTGTCTTGGGCAGAGGACTCTCGTCCACCATGGCTACACGTGGGGCCAGACACTTGGTGGCTCAGACCGCAGCACGCTGCTGGGGCAGGTGCTAAGGGGCACGGTGGCACCAGCAGAGTCGGTGGGCGGGGGGGAAGCCCCTGCAGAGTGGAGCTGACTGGCTGCCAGGAGAGGGCAGTGACCGGGTGGGGTGGCGGTGACTCACAGAGGTGTTCTGGCACTGCACGCTGGAGCTGTTGAAACGCAGGGCCGGCACCCTCTCCTCGCTGCCCTGGATGTTCAGGACGCACTCGTAGCCGCGCTGCCCAGACTGGGGCTGGGGCAGGTTCTTGGCCTTCAGAGTGATGGGCTTGATCACCTCCACGGGCACCAGGATCTTGTCCACTCGCAGCAGCTGGGGGCAGTCCTGGGGACAGAGGGCAGGCTCAGGCTGGGCAGAGGGGAAGAAGGGCCCCTGCAGACATAACCTGGATGTTCCCCCAGCGGCACTGTCCTTCAGACACACCCACAGGAGGCCCCCAGGCTCTCACATGGCCCCCCAGCCCTGGGAGGGAAGGAATGGGACCGAGAAATCCCAGGTCCTGGTGTCCTGTCTTGAGGCCACTCCTCACAGGGCCATCCCTGCCTTCTTCAACTTCTGTTTTCATGTCTTCCCTACACACGCCAGGGCCTCACACTCCTGGTCTCCTCTGGCACTCTGCTACCCAGCAGAGACTGACCCTGCCGGCTGGTGTCCTGTCCCACGGTGGACTGATGGCCGCTTTGCCTGCCAAGTTCCAGGCCTCCAAGAAGCTCCATGGTGAGGCAAAGCCCTGGGCCTCGCTCTGCCTCAGGAATGGGAGTCAGGACCACAGTGGGGTAGGGGAGAGCGGGTAAAGGGGGGTCTTCCATATGTGGGCTGAGTCTGGCATTTGGGAATGCTCTGGAATGGGTCCTAGAGACAGTTTAAATCCTGAAGCTTCTGACTGAGCTCTGGGGATGTTCTGACCCAGAGAAATGGCTCTCACATCAGATACACGCTGAACTCCTCTGGACGCTAGCAACGGCACGCTTAGCCCTGGAGCCTCAGGGGCCCAGACGGCCTTCGGGGATGGAGACAGTGAATCCCCAGCCTTTCTCCAGGGGCTCTCCGCTCTGTCCAGGGAGGGCTGGGGGGAGAATGGGGCCAGAGGAAAGAGGGTGGGTGCTCTGCCAGTGACTGGCAGGGGCTGCTCTCCCCCTGCCCTAGCTCTTGTCCCCAGGAGAGTAAGGCAGAAAGGAAGCCAGAGCGGATGGCCTATGGGAGGGGCCCCAGGCAGCCAGGCCGCTGGCAGCTGTCCCTCCCCAGTCCCAAAGCAAACATGAGTGGAATAGCTCCCTCTGTCATTGAAAGCCGAGCCATCACAAGGCTGAGGCCTGGAGGGAGAAGACCCGAGCTAGCTCTAGAGCCGGCTGAGCTCCTGACCAGCACATCACCTCCCCATCTGGGACTCAACTTCCTTATCTAGAGATTGGGTGGACCCCAAGGCCCTGTCCATCTCCATCAGTCACGATTCCATGATTTGGGGCGGTCGTCTCCTCTGATCACCCAACAAGAACAGAGGAGGGAGAGCGGCGGGGGGGATGGAAGCCGGAAAGGGAGAGAGGGACAGAGCAGGCTGCGGGGAAGCGAGGAGAAGGAGAGGGAGCCAGAGGCGTGGCGCGGGTGGGCCAGCGGTGGGGCCCCAGGCCTGTCAGAGCAGTCCCTCCGCCTGCCCTGCTGTAGGTGCTCAGACCTTTGTGCTGGAGGGCAGCTCGAAGGGGGCAGCGACCCAGCAACTCCACTCCCGGGTATACGCCCAAAAGAACTGAGGCAGAGACTCAGACAGACACTGGTGCACCCACGTTCGCAGCAGCATTGACCACAGTAGCCGAAAGCCGGAGCCACCCAAGTGTCCCTGGATCCGTCAGTGGGTAAACAAAATGCAGTCTCTGCACGCAGTGGAATATTACCCAGCTTTACAGAGGAAGGAAGCTCTGATGCTCGCTACTACGTGGATGAACCTGGGGACCACGCCAAGTGAAACGAGCCAGTCACAAGGAGAGAAACGCAGTGGGATTCCACTCTCAGGAGGTCCCTAGGGTAGCCAAGTTCAGAGGCAGGAAGCAGAGGGATGTTGTCGGAGGGGAGGGCGCATGGGAGGTGTTCGACGGGTACGGAGTTCTAGTTTGCCATAATTTAACAACGAGGAGCAGCAGGGAGGCAGGAGGAGAGGGGCCGGGCCTTGACCTTGCACATGGCCCTGAGGCTTGCAGGTGTGTGGGTCTCTGGGGACCTTGGATAGCCACACGGGGAGAGTCTCAGCAGCACCACCTGTGCCCCAACCCCAGCTGCGACCTCACGCCCCTGCTATGGCAAGACGGGAACGTGGGACCCGCACGTGAGAGTGACTTTGGGAAAGGGATGAAGCTGGGAGTTGGAGGCGGAGGAGAGCAGGTCCTGGAAGAGCCCTGACTCCACCCTCCCTCTGCCTGAGCCCAGGCGCCTTTCCCTCACCAGAAGCAGGAACGAGCCCGCCCTGCCCTCCGGACACATCCCAGAAGGGAACCAGGTCTGTGGTCGCACTGGGCCTGAGAGCCAGGAATCACTGGCGCCTTTCGCCTCCTCTTCCCACATCAACACGTTGCTGCCAACTGACGGTGTGCCGAGAGTGCCAGGAATCTCAGGGTCGTCTGACCAACCTAAGGGACTCCATCTACTTTGCAAAGGAGAAACTGAGGCAGGGATAGGAAAACAATGGCTCAGTACCAGCAGATGAGCTGAAGAACCCAAATGCCAGCTACCTGGGCGGCCATGCTTCCTGTCTGAACGAGACGGGCGAGCTCCCCTGTGAGCAGGACGCCTCCAGACAGGTTGGTGGGTCGGCAAGGATCTCCTGAGTCCAGCGGGACTTGGGAGCTGGGCTGGGACCCTGCCTGGGGGCTGGACTGCTCTGTCCAGGACGTGGGCAGAAGCGAAAGCCTCTCTGTCCCCTAGGAGACTCTCACTGAGGCTTGTGCTGAGCTCTCTAATGAGTCCTGATTACCGGTGGCCCCATAAAGGCCTAGTTTGCATATAAAAAGGTTGGCAGCACTGAGAGTAAGTTCATTAATAATAACTGGAGAGGCCCAGGGCTGGGCTGGGCACATTTTCCTCTAGTGGCTGTTGACTGACCCAAGAGTCCCTCCTAATTGAAATGTAAAATGGCAATTTTTCCCCAGGCAACAAGGCATGGAGAGATCATCCCACCACCCTGCCCCTTCCTGGCTCCAGCGCCCTGGATTCCGACCTGCCCTTCACTGAGATTCCAGATGCAAAATCTCCTACAGATCAGACACCTGTGGGACACTTCAGAGACACTCCCACGCTCCTAACCGCCTGGAGGCTGAGGTTTGTCCACGGTCCAGGGCACCCAGACCTCTGTCTGGGCCAGAGAGCCCAGCCGGGGAGCCATGTGACTGAGGGCAAGTCTGGTGTCCTGCTCGCTTCGGAGTCTTGCAATGTGCTCGTACCATTGCTTGGCTAAACTATGCACGGGAATTAAAAATTCCCCATCGAATGTCCATTTTGGGCAATTCCATGAATTCACATATCAAGCATCTACGCAGAAGGAGCAAGCGTTCAACAGACGTTTTTCCCTCATCTTTCCCCAGCCCAGACTGCATCGGCCTCATCTGCCCTTTTTCCCACCCCATTTCCAAAGGACCCATCTCCCTCAGTCCTTTCACGCACTTTTCCGTAAACACCCAGCAGTTCCCGCTTTCCCACTGTCCAGCGTCTTCCACATCCTGCATTGAGCCTGCCTAACTTCAACAGCTCCATGTGCCCCAAACGCAGGGGGCACAGGAAGGGGAGAGAAGTCCCAGTTCTGGCCACTGCTCCCGTAATGGCAGCCCCCTCTTCTGGGAGGTGACATCTGCCAACAGGAAAGAACCCAGACTCTGTAAAATAATTTAAAGAGGATTATTCCAAGTCTGAGGACCATGGCCCAGAGCCACGCCCAAGAAGCCTTGAGAAAGTGGACTCACTGTGGTTGGGTTACAGTTTGGTTTTATACATTTTAGGGAGACAGGAATTACAGGTAAAGTCATAGATCAATACATGGAAGGCATACACTGGTTTGGCCCAAAAGGGCGGGACATCTCAAAAGGGAGCATTATGGGTTATAGGTGGGTTTAAAAATTCTTTGATGTGTAATTGGTTGAAGAAATGAAGCTTTGTCTAAAGGCTTGGAATGTTTTAGGTTAAGATAAGGAAGTCTGCTAATCAGAGACAACACTGGACATATACCCAGACTCAGGTGATCTGTTAAGTAAACTGCAGTGTGGTTCAAGCCCTGCCCTGTGTAGCCCTAGGCCTGTTAATGAGTTACAAGGGCTGTCTCCAAGAAGGGAAGGGGCCATGATGAGGCAGGTCTGAACTCCCTTCTCATGGCCAGCATCTCAGCTTTAGGGTATTTCTGGGGACCCCTTGGCCAAGAGGGAATCCATTCAGTCAGCTGGGGGGCTTAAGATTTATTTTAGTTCACATGTCCTGAAGCCGTGTGCCCATCCCCAAGCTATAAGCTTGGAGACAGATCCACCAGCCAACCATGTGGACTTGGGCAAGCACCTGCAACCCTCTGGGTCTCTGCACCCATGAAATGATGCGGCTGGTTTAGACTAGATGACTTTTATGGTCCCCGGGATAGTGTGACTTAAGAAATATACATTTGGTCTTTGTCCCTGGCTGCTGGCACAAAGCTTCTAAAACCCATGGAATTTTCTGAGTGATTGAGGTGAGAGGAGCATCTTTTGTCATTCATAATAAACCCATTCCAACTACACCAGAGTTCATGCTGAGGGGGTGACTCTTGGAGGAGGAGGGAATGTTGCAGGCACTTCAGCACCCCCTTCTCTGGGGAAGGGAGAGGAGCTGGAGATTGAGTTAAATCACCAATGGCCAACAATTTAATCACTCAAAGGAACCTCCATAGAAACCCTAAATGAAGGGGGTCGAGAGCTCCCAGGTTGGTGTCCTGCCTGGAGAGAGCATGGGAGCTCCGTGCCCCTTCCCCAAACCTTGCCCCATCCACCCCTTTCTCTCGCCGTTCATCTGACTCCTTTGTATGTCCTTTATAATACACCTGTAAATGTGAGTACATTTATAGCTGGTTGGTCAGAAGTGCAAGTGACAAACCCAGGGTTGAGATTAGTGTCTGAAGTGGGGGCAGCCTTGGGGGGCTGAGCCCTCTAACTTGTGGGATCCGATGCTAACTCCATGGAGAGACAGCAACAGAATTGAATTGCACTGTAAGCTACCCAGGCGGTGTCTGCAAAGGATTGGAAATCGCTCCATGTGGAAAAAGCCCACACACATGGTGTTGTAAGTGTAAAATATACAGAAGAACAGTTTGTTTTCCCTTTAGTCCCAGTTCCATTATCAACCCAAGGAATAACCCGGGATACACCATTACATAATCTTTTTGAAGCTCAGTTTTCCCATCTATCAAATGGGGATAATGATACCTGTCCAAGTAGCCAAAAAAGTGGCATTCAAAACACCAACCAACTGAGGGGTTAGGGGAGTGAGGATTTCATGGGGAAGGTGGGCCTCCTGGAGGTGGCTGTTTACCTGCCAGTAGGGACACATTTTAATATTGTAATGATCGGTGCATTGCAACCTGGTGTGGACATCCATTTGGGCATAGCTCCGGGAGGCAGCATGGGATGATGATTCCAGTTAACAAGGTTAACTCAGTACAGGGATTCAGTCCAGGGCACATCCCCCCACCTCCGTCACCTTACATGTATTTTCCCTTGTGCTATATTGTTTCACAGCACCACACGTGTATATGATCACGTGTACATGTTCCAGATGGAGGAACTAAGGACATCAGTGACCCCACTCCGTACCCACGATAAAGATGAGCACAATATTTTTGCCCAATAATCTTCCTGACTTTTCTCCGCGGATGATTATCTAGCCTCCACGCAAAGCTCCTCCAATACACACTGCCCTGTTCTTTTCAAGGAGGCTGTTTCTCTGAACTCTCATTTGAAAGGGCCAGCTCTTGGAGGATGGAAACACCTGTATTTAACAAGATTATTTGGAGACAAACGCATATCATAAAAACTGGGCTCCCTTGGAGGCTGTTTTGCTGGTGGCAGCACTCTGCAGTTGTGAGGATGGACTGGGGGTGTGGATTGGCAGTGGCGGTGGCTCGTCACTCAGGGGGTGGCTCCAGAGCACTCCAGGTCAACTGTCCAGCACACGTTTTGGTCTCCACTTATATGCACACAAAATAAAGATCACACTGCTAATTGCAGAGAGCAGGAACACAACGCTGAATTACGGGAGCGAGAAAGATGCCTTTCTATCCAGCATGTCCAGGATGTCAGTGACTGCTTTAGACAGAGGTTTCATTGCATATTTAAATAATTGAACAAGGACATAAAGAATGTGGCATAGCTGAGAGAGAAAAGGGTGCCTTTGGGGCTGGTGCTGCCTGGGGAAGGGGGTGGAAGGCCAGTGAATTTACAGCCCCCAGTGTGCTTACAAGATGAGGGCTCTAATTCTCCTATTGCTACAGCAAGATCGGGGGAACCAGAGCTCCACGGGAGAGCAGGACCTGGGGGCAGCTAAGGAAGAAGTGATTTGCAGGTCACCTCTCCTCCCCCCAAGTCACCTCAGCCCCCATCAATTCTAAAGACAAGCCAGCCCTAGCTCCAACCACCCCCAAAATTTACACTCACCTGCTCAGAACCATGGCGCCCAATACGAAAATGTAACGCATCATATATTTTCTTGCTGTTTCTCAAGTTTATAATGCCATTAGCATGATCTACGATGGGCTGGTTTATAGAGAGCAAAGTAATAATACAAAAAGGAAATGCCCATAACCTTATGGGCGGGGGAGGGGCAGACGAGATTGATGGAAAGTGCAGTTGTCTGGAGAAATGGCAGCCCAGTAATTGAATACCTGGAGTGGGGAGTGGGGAATGGGTGGGAAGCAAGTTCTTTAGCTGGATTTGGCTTTGTTTTCCCACAGGAGGGGGAAAGGCATGGCAGGGGTGGTTTTGTTCCCATAAGTGGGATCCCAGGAACGCCTCCCCTGCAGTAAGGGAAATGGCATCGCTGACCAGGCAGGCTGGCGATTTCCCTCCAGAGTCCAGCTGGGGGCCAAATGCCCGGGGTCTGCCTTGTTTCCCAGCACTGGGCTTATTTCAGCACTGGGGCAAGCTGCCATCCAGGAGCTAGGACTGTCCCGGCCTTGCCAGGGCTTCAGCCCTGGAGAGGACTTGATCTTTGGGACACCAGATTTCATGATACGAGTCCTGGTTCCACATTCCTTTTCAGGGGACTTGGAGTGGGAGGAGATGTTGGGAGAAGCTTTCAAACACAGCTTTGTAAATCAAATAGAATTCATTTTGCCTCCTCTGATCTTACAACTACTCTCTGGAGTAAGCTCGCTGGTTGAACTGCAAGAGGAGAGGCATTGCTCGGAACCTCCTGTCGAGCCTGCACACCTGGGGGCCAGATGTGCTTCACCTTCCTAGCAAATCCACTCTGGTGCCCAGAGAACACAGTTCCAGCAGCTTCTACTTTGCTTTTCAGTTTAGACGAAAAGCAAAATAGTCCACTGAGGACACATTCTTGCCACTGGATTTCCTTTTCCATAGAAGTGCACCTTTGTTCCCCAAGAATCACCATTATTAAGTGGGCGGGCCTCATGGGCAGTTTCAGGTCACTCTGTGGAGGAGCAAGGGATTCCAAAGCCATTTGGGGACCAGTGGCTCCTCTGGCTCAGTAGAGGCGCGGCATGGCTGTTCATGGCTGCCCCAGTGAAAGGCCACTCTGGTGGGGAGCAAGCAGCAGCCTCACATGACACTGGGAGAATGAGACCGAGGGCAGGCAGACACTGTCACCCTGTTTCAGTCTCACCTCCCTTCTCCTCCCCCTCTTCTGTCTGGTACCCAGGCTCTGGAGGCTGATCTGAAGACCCAGGGTTGTTACCACAATGCCATCATTAATTGAAACAAAATCATTCCTTGTAACTGGAATATAGTTACTATAAATGACATATGTTATTGGACATTCTATTTCTAATAATTGTAATTATGCTGGAATAATTGCCATTAATATAATAATAACAATGATCAACCAGTTCTCTGTTCCAGACCAATAACCTCACCTGAACACCCTCTTTGTTCAGGAAAAAAAGGAGGTAATTCAACATCCCCAGCAACAGTCAACAAAGCCAATGCTGAAATGGAAGACGCCCAGATGAAAGCATTCCTGGGCATGCAAGATGGTGCTGAGTAGATGAAAGCCACCTGGCAGCCTCACTCGTAGCTAATAAAAGGACATTGTCTGTATCCCCCTACTCAAAGGCGGAAAGGAAATGAAACTCCAGGCACTTCCAGAAGAATCACTGGGGCCTGGCATACCTTCATTCCAAGAAGGTAGGGCTTGGCCTGGCTGTCCAGGGGAGCTGCAGGCCTGGAGGGTATGGGTCACCCTGTTAGGTGCAACCGGTAGACCCAAGCCTTGACACTCACCCTGTAAGAACATTCCTTGGGCGTGGATTTCTCCTAGGTTCTTTCCAGCTTGTTTCTACTTATAATTACAGAACTTTAGCAAGCATGTAGACCAACAGCCCCATTTTACAAACCTCTAACTACAGATCTGTAGAGATCTTGTTCACCTTTAAACCTCTCACAATGCCTTGAGCACGGGCAATGCTTAGGGTAGTGCAGAATGAACAGCTACATCATGGCCAAACTTCAGAGTATCGTGCTGTGAATAAGTCCTTTTCCTGGGGTGGCGAGAGGACAGTAGTGACTAAGGGCTTCCACAAAATCACCTCTCAATTGTGTAGTTTTCTTTTTCACCCCTTACTCCTGCTACTATCTCTTCCCAGAGATATATACAATCTTGCTCCACACAATGATGTTTGGGTTAACAATAGGTTGTACATAGGACGGTGGTCTCATAAGGTTATAATACTGTATTTTTACCCTACCTTTTCTATTAATATGTTTAGATACACAAATATTTACCATGTGTTACAGCTGTCCACAGTATTTGGTACAGCAACATGCTGTACATGTGTGTAGCCCAGGAGCAATAGGCTGTACTGTATGGCCTAGGTGTGTGGTAGGCTGTACCATTTTCGTTTGTGTAAATACACTCACAATGTTTGTAAGAATTGTCTAATGATGGATTTCAAAGAACATATCCCTGTTGTTAAGCAACGCATGACTGTATGACATTAAAATATATGTACACATATAATGTAAAAATATAAAAAACAAAACAACCACATTAAAAGATCACCATGCTTCCTTTAGCAGCTGGGGACTTTGTTTTGAGTTCTGAGGACAATGACCTCCCTCTACTGACTCAGAATGGCTGGAGTCAGTCAATAGTCCACGAGTATTTATTCACTTATTTCCTCTCTGCTACCTTCACTAGGAAGATGCTACTACAACCACCCTCATGAGTGATCAACTCCGGCTTCTCCTCCATGCTCACATTCAAAGTGGCCCCGGTACGGAACTGGGTAGAATGCGACCTCCACTCCTGCACCAGAAGCCCACCCTGAGAGCTTCCTTCACTTAGAATAAACAAACGTCCAAGGTGAAGAGGAGTCAAAGTTTATGCCCGTGACAATATGATAGCGAGGCTTGGGCGGTTCCATGTTACCCTGAGTCTGTCACTGCCACGGCCAGCCAGGCTCACACAGCACGGCACACACACGATGCCAAGGATTGAAGGGCAGCGGCAGTGGGCTAGTCCAGGTCTGAGCCCCTCCATGGACCATGATTTTCCAGGCCAGTTCCGTTCTTGGGGGCCCTGAGATGCTGCGACTCCCCAGCATCCTTAGCCAGGGTCAGGTACAGAGGGGGTGCTGTGCCTGGCTTGCAGTCTGGGTACCTGAAGGCATCGTTCTCTTATAGGGGTCCCTGCATTGCCCTGGGAACCAGGGTGGGCTTTCTTTATTCTTTCCTAGTTCTTTTTTCCCTCCTAAGCAGCAGATGCAAGCTCTTTTTATACATTTAAAAGAAATTTAGTACAAGAGGAGCAAACAAGAAAGAAAAAGTAGAAATTGAAAAACCTCCTTCAAGGTAATTAAATGATTAGAGGCCTTCGAATCCACCAGACAGCTCAATTGTGTTTGTGTTCATTTTACTCTTGGGCCTTTCTGCACATAAAACTTCTGTCAGATACACCAGTCTGGAGAGCTGGAGAGAAGCTGAAAACTACATTGTGTTCACTCCTATGGCGTTATTTGCAGGTTTCAGACCAAAACAAGGAGAGGATACCTCCTGGAACCCTGCTCTTGGCCCTGGTGCATCAACCTGCCCCAAGACAAAGGCCTGGCTGGGTTGATGAGACCCTGCGGGCTTTTCTCAGCATTTGCATGCCAAGGGGGTGCCCTCGGCTGTCCAACCCACATCTCTCTTACTACCTTTAGGTCCATGTTGTCTTTGATTCATAAACATGAGATTCACACTCCTACTTAAAAGCCAAGATGTAACCCCTTCCCCCCCTTTCCCTATAAAGGGACAGCCTAGGGCTGGGTCTCTTCTCCTGACTGTGAATCTAAAGTAGCCATTTCCAGCCAGAGACAGACCCTGCTGTGGAGGGAGAGGGTCCATGCCTGAGGCTTCTGCAGTCTCTCGATGGGAGTCGAGACAAAGGTTTTTGGCATTTCTCTGGCTTTCCCGACTAGCGTGTGTGGCAAAGGTTTTAAGTGTGGAGAGGTCCCAAGAATAAAATGAAATCCAAACAGTCGCACTGTCTGAAGAATTTCAAAGGTCCCCAATCACTTCATTAGCCCGATGGGTGTGTTCCCATTTCTGCTCTTTCTCTCCCGTTTGCTCCCTGGCCCTCCACTCGATCCGGATCTTTCTCTCTCCTGACGACTTCCCCTCTCCTGGCCTTCACCTCTAAGATGATTTCTCTGCCCACTCTCCACCTACGGAACTCCTGCCCGGCCATCTGGGCCCGGGCTACATGGGATCTGGGACTGGGTTTTCTGATGGCTAAGCATGGTGCCGTCATCCCCCCGGTGCCAGAGGAGCCCAGTGCAGCGGGGGTCCGTATGGGGTGCGCACCGATCTTCCCTTTCAGCCTCGGGTATCAGACAGCTTCCCTCCTGCCATGAGGGTTTGGCCAGAGGTAGGGTTCCTAGTGGGGGACGAGGGTGGGGAGGGAGTGAAGCCCTGGATGGGCCTCTCTGTCCTCTCCATGCCCCTTGCTTCCTACACCTGCACAGCCCCCTGCTCTCACAGCTGTGGGGCTTGCCACATGGTCCCAGGACCTGTGTGGGTGTGCAAAGGGGGCTGGAAGGTACATCCAAGCCTGGGGCTGGGGTGGAAGAGCTGGAGCCCGTTGAGTTCAACGTTGCCTGAAGTGCAAGAAACACCGTGATGTTTGGACAACAGCAGACTTTCCTGGGATGTTTTCATGCCTGTTATCTTCCAAGTCCTCGCACACAACCTTGCATTCTAAGGGACGTCACGGCATTGGCAGAACGTATTTTTACTACGGTGATGAAGAGTTTTCGAGGAGAAGAATAAAAATTAGGAAGGAATAGACAGACAACGTCTTAACCTTGGAGCCAAACTCTATCTCCGTGACGTTCCAAACTGGACCAAGCCTCAGAATCACGTGGAAGGCTTGTTCAAGCCCAAACTGCTGGGCCCCAACCACAGAGTTTCCCATCCAGTTGGTCTGCGGTGGAGCAGAAGACTGCCTTTCTAGCAAGTTCTCAGCTGATGCGGATGCTGCTGGTCTCGGAACCACACTTTGAGAACCACTGCTCTGGTTCCTAAGTTGCCGTCCCTTCACTCTATTTCTCTCTCTCTCTTTTTCTCAGTTTCCCCTCCTTGGTCCCAGACCTCCTCTGTGAACAGTGCTCGGGGATGAGCCGAGGGGCTGCACGCAGTCCTGCTCAGTCCTGCTGTGTGCTCACAATTGTTTCCAGGACCCACCAACACACCCACTCTCTGGAATTATTCCAGAACTCAGCCGGCGTGTGCAGGTCCTCCCGGGCTGGAGGGACCCGACATACATCTTTGTCTGTAACTGACCTTCCAGGGCTGACTGGAACCCCTGGTCCCAGCACAGAGCTTGGCTTGTTTACTGCTTTCATGAGTGGTCCCTTAAGAGCCAGGACTGGGGAGGGAGGGTGTGGTTCTGCGGGGTTTTCCTTTGGCTTCTCCTCTTAAGGGAAGGCCTGCTATGCACACCCCGTGCCCACAGTAAGCGGCACTCACCACGGGCCGCTGGGGACCTACCTCAGGCAGCTTCACTCGGCCCTCCTGGAAGGAGCAGGTCTTGGGGTCGTGGGTGCAGACGTGCCTGTATTTACACCAGTGGCAGCGGAACGGGCTCTCCACACAGGACAGGCACCTGGGCACAGGGGAGGAACCTGGGTGAGCTCAAAGCCGAGGATCTGAGCCTCTGGGGTCTAGCAAAACATTTTTAATATTCAGAGAAACCACCTCAAATGCTCGGGAAGAGCAGATCTTACACAAATCCATCCCTGTACTCCCCAAGTCCTCAGGAAGCTGAGAGTCTCTGGTCTCCTCCCTTCCCCATGTGTAGCTGACAACCCTGGTCCTCCAGGGGCTAACGAGCCCCTCCTGATCCCCACAGGATGACATCCGCCTTGCTGAAGGGGGAACGATAAGGTCAGAAATAGAGGGGCTTGTCTGGAGAGACCGTTAGCATTGGGGCAAACAAAAACTCAGGTTTTAATTCAAATTGACTCTGGGTCTCAGCCGTCAAGGGCCCGCGTGGACCCTCCCTGGCAGAGGAAGGCACTGAGGTTGCTCTCAGGATGATGGGCTCCCCCACAGTGGGCAACCCTGCCGCTGCCCTTGACCCCCAGGAAACAAACGCTCCTTTATAAGAGCTCTGCATCGCTTAGAAACCCAACATGGCTCCCTTTCCCCCAAAATTCGAATGTCTCTCTACACAGGCTTAAGCCCTTCAGGGTGTCCAGGTCCACTGTCCCCACATGGGTTTGGTGCTTTGGCCATGAACAGGTCATGCTCTCCCCACACACTGTCCCTCTACCTGGAATATGACTCCTCCCGTCCTCCACCCGGCCACCGCCTTGACCAAGGCAGAGCTGCGTACCCTGGGCCCTTCTCCCACGGATCTCTCATTGACGTTCTGGGACAGCCCTGGCCTTGCGGTATTAACCTCATTATGAACTGTCCGGCCCCTCCACTAGGCCATGGACTCCTGGGGGCAGGGATGGAATCTCTGAGTTGCAGTCATGTTTGACTCCTCCGCATCTATGAGTAACACACTGCCTTGCACACAGTGGATGCTTAAAGTCATTTTATGGACTAAATGGAAGCTTCACACATGATTTCACCTACCTACTCTGCCTCCTCAGAGGGGCAGACGGGGAGGGAGAGTTTAGGCCACCACATGGCAAAGCCAGGGGTCGCCGCGTGGCCAGAAGCAGGAAGAGAATCCCCCTGCTGAAGCAACTCACTTTTGGCTGGGAGGGTGGGATGGCTCCTTACTTGGGGCCCAAAGAGAGCTAAGTTCTGGATGCACGGCTGCCATCACCAGATCTATGAATCCTAAAATTCTGCTAACCCAGAGCCCCAACATGTCTGTGGTCACGTGAGGCACCCATCCTGCAGGACGGGAGAGCAGAGCGGCATGTTGAAGCCTGTCCTTAGAATGGCCCTTCTAACCCTCATGGCCGTCCTGGGCGGTGGGCAGAGCTGATATTCAGGGCTGGCAGCCAGTGCAGTGTCCCAGCCAATGACTGCCCCTGCCGTGCCAGCTGTTGAACATTTGTGTGACATCCTTGGAAGAAGCGCCACTATTCCCCTGTTGACAGAGGACACTGGGGCGCAGGACAGACGAAGTTTCCAGCTAGCCTGACTCCAGAGCCTGAGCCTCTGCCCTCCACGCCTGCTGTTGGAAGGTGGATGCTTGAGTCACACAAAGCTGGAGCCGGAGCCAGGTCCCCGACCCCTGGCCAGAGCTCACCCACCCGGCACCCTCTGCCTCCCTTGGCCCCCACCAGCCTGTGTCCTAGCCCAGCCTGCAAGGCGGTGAAGAGCTGAGCACTAGGGGAGCTGTTAGACCACCCGCCTTCCCCTGGACACACATGGGGGCTTCTCTCCCCACTTCTCTCCCCTGTTCTCCTCTGACCGTGGTACTAGCCACTCTGCTCTTCAGGTGAGATGTGCCACCCCCAACAGAGGGTGGAAATGGAATCAGGTTAGGAATGTGTATCCCAGAGAAGAGGAAGGGGCTAGGAACGTGGAGCACCCACCCCTCGGGTTCTCATCTCTGTTCTTTCTATTCTCTTTCCATTAACCTATGGGCACCAGGGGAGAGGGCCTGTCTCCTTCCTCCACACGGTGGCTCTTGGGGACAGCAGTGGGGTCTTATCTCTGGATGAACCCAGGCCCCAGGAGCAGGGAGCCGAGTGAGGCCAGGGCACTTACGAATTGTGCACGCTGCAGTTGTAGAAGACAAAGCTGGTGCTGGCGAAGGTCATGCCCGTCTCCTTGGATTTGAGCTGCAGCTGCACGACGTGGTGGTCCCCTGCGAGGCAGAGCCAGTGAGAGGTCACGGCAGGCCCAGGCCCGTGCTAGGGGCCCTCAAAGTGATGCACCTGAGAAACGGAGCCTGCTCCCAGGAGGCTCTCAGCTACACCAGGGCTCTGATGCAGCAGGGCCCAGTCCCAGGACAACTCCAAGAGCAGCTGCAGAGGGCGGTTCTAGCCTCTCCCCCACCACACCGTATCACTTGTCACCTCCGATTGCTCATCTTCCCCACATACACACAGACACACACACAGACACACACACACACACACACACACACACACACACACACACACGCACACTCACTCTGACCAGTAAGCAGATGTGCATTCATACACATGATGTCCTTACCAGACTCGCAGAATTACAAACCCACACATTGGTTCACAACCAGGGGCACACAGATATGTAGACTCTCAGTAATGGCTGTCACAAACTATGCACGCGGTTTTGCATGTATACGTATCCGTGTATACACACGAGCTCATTCCCCCTTTCTGTAAAGGCAGACCCTGTTCCGCCACCCCTCCTCTGGCGGGCTCAGGGCTCCACTGAGGCAGGAGACCCTGGGACCCCCAGCTGGCGCCAGGGAGGAGCTGGAGCCCATGTTTAATTCACAGCCCTGACCCCAGGCCCCCACTTCCAGCCTTGTTCTCTGCCATCCCTGAGAGCCTCATTAATCAATCAGCTCTGAACAAATGTGACAAGCCCACATGAGAGGGACAACATGAGATCAATCTGCCCAGGCCGGGCTGTCCCTTGCCAGTGTCAAGCCTCTGTCCACTCCCGTCCTCCCCAGTGCAGATGGCCACCAACAACAGGCGGCTCTGGGGAGACAGGTGAGCATGGGGTGGCGGAGACAGGGGTCCATCAGAGACCCGGCTGTGTGGCCTCCCTGTCCTGATCAGCCTCTGCCCTCCACTGCCTGCAATGCCAACCCTTTTGGGCTGAACTTGACGGTGTGCTCTGCTGCTGGCCTCGCCTGCCCCACCCCACCCTCTCTGCAGCTGCTCCTCGTCCAGGAGGAGGTGGACTCTTGGACACAGGCCTGGGGCTGACACAGGCTGCGACGGTCAATTCCAAGGGCAGTGGATGGAGACTGCACCTCCTTCTCTCGTAACACTCCTGCCAACCCACAAACCTTTTTTGGCCCTCCCTGCCAGTAGGCCCCCCTCAGTCCCCTGCATCTGTCCTGAGTTCTCCTCGTCCAGGCAGGAGAAGGATGTGCACCCCGCTTTGCCTGCTGGGCCAGCTCACCATTCTCCGTGACGATCCGGGGCATCTCCGTGGCTGCAGGGGAGTAGCACTGGATCTGATTGCCTACCACCAGCCCATCCATCTCTGACAGGTCCTCAAAGGTGCAGTTGACGCCAGCTGACAGTTCCGGGACATTATACGTCTCCAGGACCAGCTGGGAACAGCCGGGCAGGGGGAGA
>RJWJ010032761.1:0-18327 GCA_004363605.1 Indri indri
ATTTGATTAGATTTTGATAGAGATTGCCTTGACTCTATAGAACAAGTTGGGAAGAATGGACATATTAATAATATTAAGTCTTCCAATCTATGAACATGGAATATCTCTCCATTTTTTTTTTTAGATTTTCTTCAGTACATTTCATCAATGTTTTGTAGGTTCTCTGTATACAGATCTTGTACATATTTTGCTATATTTATACCTAAGCATTTCCCTTTTTTTGTTATTGTTAATGACATTGGTTGTATATACTCAAGCCTGGTATATGAGAAAACAATTGACATTCGTATATTGACCTTGTATACTGTGACCTTGCTATATATATATTTATTATTTCTGAAAGATTTTTTGTTGATTCTTTTGGATTTTCTGCATAGATAACCATGCCATATGAACATAAATACATTTTATTTCTTCTTTTTAAAGAAGAAATAAAATGTATTATTATTATACTAGCTAAGACTTCCAATAAGATGTTGACTAGGAGAGGTGAGAAAGAACTCCTTGCCTTTTTCTTGAACTTAGAGAAAAAGCTTCTAATTCTCACATTAAGTATAACTTAACTGTAGGTGTTTTGTAGATGTTCTTTATAAAATTGAGGAAGTTTTCATCATGAATTAGTTTTGCTGTTTGCCAAATATTTTTTTCTGTATCAACTGATATTATCACATGATTTTTTTTTCTTTAGTCTTTTGATGCGATGGATTACATTGAATAATTTTTAAAATGTTGAACCAGCCTTACTCACCTAGAATAAATCCTGTTTGTCATGGTGTTCATTATCATACCTTGTTATTCGATTTCCTAATGTTTTGTTGATGGTTTTTATGTTACTGAGAGATATTGATCTTTATTTTTTTTCCTTGTAATGTCTTTATCTGGTTTTGGTCTTAGGGCAATGCTGGTCTCATGGAATGATTTGGAAAGTGTTCATTCTGCTTCTAGTTCCCGGAAGAAAATTTCAGAGAATTGATAAATTATCTGTAAATTTTTGCCAAATTCCCCAGTAAACCATTGGAACCTGGTGTTTTCATTTTTGGAAGGTTATAAATAATTAATTCAATTTCTTTAAAGTATACGGGGCTATTCAGATTTTCTATCTATTCTTTGTGAGTTTTTGTAGTTTGCATTTTTTAAGCAATTGGTCCATTTCATCTAGGCTATTAATTTTATGGGTTCAGAGTTGTTGTTCATAGTATTCTTTTATTATCCTTTTAAGGTCTACAGGATTAGTAGTGATAACCCCTCTTTCAGTTATGTTCTCTCTCTCTCTTTCTTGTTAGACAGGTTATAATTTTATCAATCTTATTGATCTTTTAAAAGACCACCTATAGTTTTGTGGTTTTTCTCTATTATTTTCTGGGTTTTAATTTCATGGATTTCTTTAATTTTTAATATTTTTTTCTTTGCTTACTTGCTTACTTCTTGCTTGGTTTAGGCCTCAACTACTTTTCTTTTTCTTGTTTTCTAAGGTGGAAACTTAGATTATTAATTTGAGAGTGTCTTTCCAATAGAAGAATCTAATGTGATTAATTACCCCTCTAAACACTTCTTAGCCATATCCCACAGATTTCAGTGAGCTGTATTTTCATTTTTATTTAGTTCAAAATATTTAAAAATTTCTGTTGAGACTCTGACTCATGGGTTGTTTAAATATGTTTTGACTTATTTCCAAATATTTGGGGATTTTCCAACTCCCCTTTATTGATTTCTAGTTTAATTCCATTGTAGTTAGAAAGCCTTCATTGTATAATTTCTATTCTTTAAATTTGTGCTGGTGTGTTTAATGACCCAAAAAGTGGTATGTCTTGGCAAAGCTTTCATATGATCTTGAGAATGTAAATTTTGTTGTTGTGTGGAGTATTCTGTAAATATCAATTAGATCAATTTGATAAGTAGTGCTGTTCAGATTGTGTGTATTCTTATTAATTTTCTGCCTACTTGATTCATCAATTGCTGGTAGATGGTTATTGTATGCACCCATAACAGTGGCTTATTTATTTATCTTTTCAGTTCTATTAGTCTTTGCCTTGTGCATTTTGATGCTCTCTTGTTAGGTATGTACATTCAAGATTTTTATGTCTTCTTAGTAATTTTAACCCCTTTATAATTTCTTTGTCTCTGATAATCTTTCTTCTTCTAAAGTCTGCTTTATCTGAAATTAATATAGCTTCTCCAATTGTATTTTGATTAGTGTTAGCATAGTATATATTTCATCATACTTTTATCTCAGTCTTTATTTTTTAAGTGGGTTTCTTGTAGACAACATATAGTGGGTTTTGTTAATCTACTCTGAATTTTTTTTTAATTTGGTGTATTTGCACAATGTAAAATTATGACTGTTGTAATTGGATTAATATTTATTGTGTTACCAGCTGATTTCTAGTTTTTGCTTTTGCTCTTTGTTTTTTCCCCTACTATCTTTTATTGCCTTCTCTGGTTTGAATTGAGTACTTTATATGACCCCATTTTATCTTTTCTCTAGAATGGTTGCTTTCTTTTTATAACTCCTTTTGTGATTTCCCTAGATTTTATGAAATATTAGGTTATTAAGTATGAAATGTCCGATTTTCTTAAGTACTAAGTTTGACAGTTTATATTGCTGACATTTCACTTTGACACTTCTTGTTTTATTTTTATTATGAAGGTACATTCTCAATCTTTCAAACACGCATTTTGGCTTGTGATTAAATTTCAGATTTTTTTAGAGCAATTTTTGTGAAACCATGCATAAGTCAAAAATTCATGTTGTTTTCGAATATGGGTTCCATCATGGAACCAATGCAGCACAAACAGCTCAACATATCAACAAAGTGTTTTGAAAGGACATGGCTAATGAATGCACAGTACCTCAATCATTTGAGAAGTTCCATTTTGGTGATTTTACTCTTGAAAATGAGCCACATGGGCACCCCGAGACCAAAGTGGATAATGATGAGCTGAAAGCTGTAGTGGAAGCGAATCCATCTTAACTTATGGGTGAATTAGCAGCAAGGTTCGATGTTACTATTCCAATAATATCAGACCATTTGAAACAAATTGGCAATGTAAAGAAGCTGGATAGATGGGTTCTACATGAATTAAATGAGCCTTAGAAGAGAAATCATCTTGAAGCTTGCCTTTCTTTGCCGTCATGACATAAAGGTGAACCATTTCTACACCAAATTGTTACACGTGATGAAAAATGGATTCTTCTTGACAATTGCAAGCATTTGACACAATGGTTGGATAAAGATGAAGTGTCTAAACACTTGGAGTCTAAAACCAAATATTCATCAAAAAAAAAAAAAAAAAAAGCTAATGGTGTCTGTTTGGTGGTCCAGTGCTAGTGTCATCCACTACAATTTCATTAAACCTGGTAGATAGATTACAGTGGATGTCTATTGTAGCCAACTGGATGAAATGATAAGGATGCTTGTGATTAAGCAGCCAAGATTGATCAATAGAGATAGGCCAATCCTCTTGCCAGACAATGCTCGCCCCCACCTGTTGCACAAAGAACGCTGCTCAAACTACAGAAACTGGACATGGAAACTCTCTGTCATCCACCACCGTATTCACCAGACCTTGCACTAACTGACTACCACTTTCTCCAGGCTTTGGACCGCTTCTTGCAAGGAAAAATATTCAATTTTCAACAAGCTGTGGAAAACGCCTTTGACGATTTCATCACCACTAGCTCTCCAGGCTTCTTCACTGCTCACATAAACAAGCTGCCGTTAAGATGGCAAAACTGTGTCAATAGTTTTTGATTAAAAACCTCTCACTTTGATTAATTGTATCCCTTGTTTGAGATATAATAAACTACTCTTTTGATTCGAAATCTGACATTTCATATTTAATGACCTAATGCTTTTTAAACTAATCTAAGTTTACCTTCAGATAACATTGTATCACTTTAAGTATAGTGCAGGAAACATAACAGAGTATTCCCACATTTTTCTCCCATCACTTGTGATATTTCTGTCATTCATTTTTCTCATCCATATGATGTAATCACCCAATATATTTTACTGTTGCTGTATTAAACAAATCATTATATTTTAGATCAATTAATGATAAGAAAAATAAAAGACTTTTTTTTACTTGAATTTATTTCTTATCTCATGTTCTTTTTTCCTTTATATAGATCTAATTTTCTGATTTCTATTATTTTTCTTCTGCCTAAACAACCTCTTCTAACTGTTCTTATAGGATAAGTCTGCTGGTCATGAATTTCCTCAGTTTTTGTTTGTCTGAGAGAGTCTTTACTTCTACATTTTTGAGGAATAATTTTGTAGTATATGAAATTTTCAATTTTTTTTAATGCTTCAAATATTTTGCCCAAATCTCTTCTTGCTTTCATGGTTTCCAATGAGAATACTTCTATAACTCTCATTCTAGTTCCCCTAGATAAGGTATTTTTTGTCTACTTTATTTTTTAAAATTTTCTCTTTGTATTTGATTTTCTACACTTTGAATATGGTATGCCTAGGTGTAGTTTTTTTGTTATATATCTTGATATTTGTTCTCTAAGTTTCCTAGATCTGTGGTTTGGCATATGTCACTAATTTTAGAAAGTTTTTGAAAATGATCACCTTAAAATTTTATGATAGTTTCTTTATGTCTTCTCCTTACTGTATTTCTTTCTTTTTTTAATTTTTTTTATTTCAGCATATTACGGGGTACAAATGTTTAGTTTACGTATATTGCCTTTTCCTCACCTGAGTCAGAGCATCAAGTGTGTCCATTCCCCATACGGTGTGCACTGCAACCATTAGGTGTGTATATACCCATCCCCTTCTCCCCCCTCCCATCTTCCTGACGCCCGATGAATGTTATTACTGTATGTGCACTTAAGTGTTGATCAGTTAATACCAATTTGATGGTGAGTACATGTGGTGCTTGTTTTTCCATTCTTGTGATAGTTCACTTAGAAGAATGGTCTCCAATTCCATTCAGGTTAATACAAGAGGTATCAGTTCACCATTTTTTTATAGCTGAGCAGTACTCCCTGGTATACACATATACCACATTTTATTAATTCACTCATGTATTGATGGGCATTTGGGTTGTTCCCACATCTTTTCAATTCTGAATTGTCTGCTACAAACACTGAAGTACAGGTGTCTTTTTTGTATAATGTCTTTTTTCCTTTGAGTAAATACCCAGTAGTGGGATTGCTGGATCAAATCGCAGTTCTAATTTTTGTTCTTTGAGGTATCTCCATACTACTTTCTATAGAGGTTGTACTAGTTTGCAGTCCCACCAGCAGTGTAGACAAAAACATACACTGGGGAAAAGAATCCCTATTCAATTAAGTGATGCTGAGAAAATTGAATAGCCACATATAGAAGACTGAAACAGGATCTGCACCTCTCACCTCTAACAAAAATCAACTCACCGTGGATAACAGACTTAAACATAAAGCATGTAACCATAAGAATTATAGAAGAAAATGTTGGAAAAACTTTCATAGACATCAGCTTAGGCAAAGAATTTATGAAGAAGACCCCCAAAACAATCACAGCAGCAACAAAAATAAATAAATGGGACCTAATGAAATTAAAAAGCTTTTGCAAAACCAAAGAAACAATCAGTAGAGTGAACAGACAACCTAAATAATGGGAGAAAATATTTTCTCATTATACATCTGATAAAGGGCTGATGACTGAAATCTATAAAGAATTCAAGAAAATCAGCTAGAAAAAATCAACCCCATTAAAAAGTGGGCAAAAGACATGAAAAGAAACTTTTCAAAAGAAGATAGACTAATGGCCAGCAAACATGAAAAAATGCTCAACATCTCTAATCATCAGGAAGATGCAAATCAAAACTACAATGAGATATCACTTAACTTCAGTGAGGATGGCTTTTATCAAAAAGTCACAAAACAACAAATATTGGCATGGATGTGGAGAAATAGGAACATTCGTACACTGCTGGTGGGACTGCCAACTATACAACCTTGATGGAAGGTAGTATGAAGATACCTCAAAGATCGAAAAGTAGGACTATCATTTGATCCAGCAATCCCACTACTGGGTGTTTACTCAAAGGAAAAAAAGACATTATATAAAAAAGACATCTGCACTCAAATGTTCATAGGAGCACAACTCACAGTTGCAAAGATGTAGAAACATCACAAATGCCCATCAGTACTTGAGTGGATTAATAAAATGTGGTATATGTATACCATGGACTACTATGCAGCCATAAAAATGGTGAACTACCCTCTATATTATCCTGGATGGAGCTGGAGCCCATTCTTCTAAGTGAACTATCACAAGAATGGAAAAGCAAACACCACACGTACTCACCATTAAATTGGTACTAATTGATCAACACTTGTGTGCACATATGGAAGTAACATTCATTAGGTGTCAGGCAGGTGGAAGGCGGAGGAAGTGATGGGTAAATTTACACCTAACAGGAGTGGTGCATGCTGTTTGGGGATGGGCACGCTTGTAGTTCTGACTTGGTGCAAAGGCAATTTATGTAACCAAAGCATTTGTAGCCCTGTAATATTCTGAAAGAAAAAAAAAAAAGAAATAAGGTAAGGTTTGCATTTTTTTCTTTTCTTTTTTTTTTTCATGATTTTGAATAGTTTGCATGCTTGCACAGGTCTGTATTTTTGCCTGTCATCCAGCTGACATCTCTAGAATAGTGTTGAGCAAGTACAATAATGAAGGATTGTCAATGTAAACTAAATATTTTGATTTAATTATAATTTAACATTTTAAAAATTATTATGTATTAGTTTATTATTAAGATGCAAATTACACTTTCAAAAAAGGATATTTCTACCACTTTTAAATATTTAATAACGATCATTTATTACTTTTCAAAATAAAAATTGTAGCATAGCAAACAACTAGGAAAATAATTATTGCGATACAAAACTGGATATTTAAGTCTAAAAAGGCTCTGTCTTAAATGTTCAGTTAAAACTAGATAGCAATGGTGAAGTTATTACACATAATTTTATAGGACATTATTTCAGAAATTTTATTTTTAAAAGAAAAATAATTTCAATAAGCTTTCCTAACTGTATATTTTACTAGTCTCATAACTCAAAAGTAATTTCAATGGATTTTCATAACTTCATATTGCTGCTTCACACAAAATAGATCGATACATTGGGCCATATGCAGATTGTAGGAGACTGTCCATCCCCATATTCTTTGTCCTTCTGTGTTATCATTTGAATTTGAGTTAGTTAAATATATTTTGAGAAGAATATTGTATGCAATAAAATGATCCTTCTAGACTGAACTGACTAGATTAGTTACAGCTCAGGGGAGAGTTTGCAAAACAGTATTGTTTTGCCTTGTGCTTTCCTATTTACTGTTTTTATTTTTATATCAGTGAAAGTACATTCTACACCAGAGCTTTAGAAAAAATAAAAATCATGCCTCCAGCAAAAGTACACTTTGTGCACGTTAGTACTAAGCAAAATATTCTACCAATAAAATCTGATGCTTGTGTTCAGCTGTTAAAAGGACTTGAAATTCAGAGAATGCATTTAAAAATGCATAAGCCAAATCAGGTAAACCAAAAACTTTATCTAAATTAAATTATTCTATTTCATCTTCACATATTAACATCTACTGAATTAATATGTTAAACTTAAATAAACTTAATCTGCAAGGTTGATATGCATTTGTTTATATTTTAAATGCCTACACATTTATTATCTTATTACACATCTTACCTATTTTATTAATTAAAAATGCAAATAAATCACTATTATTTTAAATCTATAGTTATATAAGTTAAAAATGCCTCATACTCAATAATCATAAAATATCCAAATAACTTATTTGTTGATTTGGTAACTTTACTTGGTAGAGTATTAGCCCAGGAGAGTTTCTTCCTGAAGATACTGTCTGTGATTTCCGGTTATTACCAGTATGCTGTCAGTTGGACAGCCTATGTCATTAATATTGTTCTCACAACAACCACATCAGGTAGGCATAATTATCTGCATTTACCATTCAACAATTTAGGCCAAACAGATTGAGAAATATATCTATGGATTAAAGCCAAATAAATGGTGAAAATGAGATTTGAAGTTAGGGCAGTCTATCAATGTGAAGGAAGAAAGGAAAGTCCATAGTAAAATTATTTGCCTTTTAACTGGTTTGTGATCTTTTAAATACAAAATATTTACTTGACTTATACATTTCCTAAGCATTTGACAATAAAAGAAATTAAATGTGTAATCCTTACTACATTTTTCAGAGTTAACTAGCATGCTACTCATTTGGTAAATATGTTAACAGCAGTGAAAGATTGCCATCTGTATTAGTTTGCTAGGGCTGCCACAACAAACTACCCCAGACTGAGTGGCTTAAACAGCAGAAATTTATTTCCTCACAATTCTGAAGGGTGGAAGTCTAAGATCAAGGAGTTCACAGGGTTGTTTCTTTTAGGGCCTCTCTCCTTAGCGTTTAGATGACCATTTTCTCCCTGTGTCTTCATCTGGTCTTCCCCCACCACCCAGCATATCTGAGTGCTAATCTCCTCTTCTCACAAGAAAAGCAGTAAAAATGGATTAGGGACCACCTTAATGACTTCATTTAACCATAATTACCTTTTTAAAGACCCTATCTCTAAATATAGTTACATTCTTAGGTACAGGGGCAAGGACTTCAGCATGTAAATTTGTTGGTGGCACACAATTTAACTCATAACACCATCAAAGACTCTGACTTTTGCTTTCTACTTTTTATTTGCTCTACTTTTTGAATTAAGTATAATAAAAATGCATTGCATTGCCATCTGAAAAATTATTTTTAAAAGGAATTGGTTAAAGATATTTTTGAGTAGCCAAATAAAATGTCACCAAGTTTATGTTAAAATATATGAACTGTATGTACGAAAGAAACCACTTCAATCCTTTCCTCATAAACAATTTACTCACTTTATAACCAACATTTAAACATAATTGGTTACCTGAGTTTCTAGTTTATAGCAACTTATAGTCAACAAATTACAAAGAGAAAGAGGTATGCCAACTTTAACCTGGAAAATTGATAGCAACTTAAAGTTATAGAATTCTAAATAAAAGAGTAAGGAGAGGATGCCACCAAGATGGCAGAGTAAGAGATTCCAACCTTCATCCTTCCACCAAAACAAAACAAAACAAACAAACAAAAAAACTTCAAATATAGACAGCTATTCACAAGCTGAAGTAGCCCCAAGAGGGCTAAGGGGCCACTAAAGACTCTGCAGCAACACAGTGGAGCAAAGAAATGGAAAATCTCCACACAGAAAAGAATGCTTTTGAGGTAAGCAAACCTGAGATGTCAGAAGATGGCTAGGAGCACAGAAGAAAGGCAGAGGCTATCAGTACCATTATGCTGCAGGAATCACTGTGTCCTGCTCCACAGAGAACACCAGCCTTTTTTGCAACTGAGATTACCAACAGCCATTCCCATCAGGAAATCTCAAAGAGGAAGATGTAGCTGCACAGCTCTTTCGCCTCAAAGAGCAGCCGTTGTTGAGCTGCTTCAGGATAGGAGCCATCAACTCTCCTAACTCCTCATATGCCTCAACCCCTGAAACTGCAGCCACCCCATAAGTGCTTACACTACAGACCTGAGTCCTGTGGCTTCACTGCAACCACCTACATCTCAGAATCTCAGACACTGAAGCCATTTCCATAGTGGGCAGTTTACACACTGGACCTTGGAGCAAAGGTCTTTTTGAGTGTGCCCATGCTCCAGGCACCAGTTCAGCTACCATAGAGAGCTAGCCTCTGTCTTGACCTGAGAGCCACTGTAACTCCATGCACACTATGTTCCCATTTTTGGCTTTTTGGCTGCTTTACAAACATCTGCATCTTGCATACTATTGACAATGCAGTAGTGGGGGATGCCTGCATGCCAGGTTGCAGTGCAGTTACAGCTCTGAGTCCTAGAGCTGTAGTCTCTACAGGCATGCCCATGCTTCATGTATCAGTTCTGTGGCTGTTCCACAGTTGGCACTCATCAGACATTGGTGCCACTACCACCTTGAGCAGGCCCGCAGGCTAGGTCCAGTGATAAGAAGGATCCCTTCAGTTATGGTTTTCTAGTAGAAGAAAAGGAGACTGGGAGGACGTTAGCAGCCATTGCCACTGAAGACCCCAACACCCTCACCTCCACTGCAGACATCTACATCATTGCCAGCTGAGGATGCCTGCAAACTTCATCAACACCAACCTCAGCTGACAGAGCTGCACAGAAACTATACAGCTGTATCCTCACTGCTACCAGTACCACTGCACCCCATTCAGCAAATGCCCTTACATTCCCTCTGTAGGAGAAAGTCTTTCCACAGTGAAAGTAGACTGTAAATTCTGGAAGAGGTGACTGCTCCACCAAATGCACAGACATCAACATAAGGCAAAAAGAAACATGAAAAACCAAAGAGACATAATATCACCAAATAATTTCCCAGTAGGGGATCCCAAAGAAATGGAAGATTATGAGCTGCCTGACAAAGAATTCAAACTAATTGTTTTAAGGAGGTCAGCAAACTTCAAGACAATACACAGAAATAATGAAATCAGGAGAACAATAAAAAATAAAAATGATAAATTTAATGGAGAGATTGAAATTGAAAAAAAATTCAAGAGAAATTCAGGAGTTAAAAAATATGATCAATGAAATGAAAAATGCAATGAAGTGCATGAACAGCAGACTTGATTAAGCAGAAAAAAATAATCTGTGAACTCAAGGACAGCTTATTTGAAAATATACAGTCTGAGAAGAAAAAAGGAATGAAGAGGAATAAAGAAAGCTTCTAAGTGATAGCACCAAAAGAGAAAATTTTTATATTATAGGAATTTAAGAAGAAGAGAGAGAGGGAAACAAACGGCCATAAAATTTAAAGAAATAATAGCAGAAAACTTCCCAAATCTGAATAAAGTTAGAAACATATAGGCACAGGAAGTCCAAATTTCTCTAATCAGATTCATTCTAAACAAGGCTACACCAAGGCATATTATAATTTAAACATCAAAATCAAAGACGAAAAGATCCAAGAAAGGAGAAAGAGAAAAGAAACAATATCACATATAAGGAGTTCCATTAAAGTTAGTAGCAGATTTCTCAGCAGAAACCCTGCAGACCAGGAGAGATTTATATGATAAGTTTAAAGTGCTGAAGGAAAAAAAAGAAAAAGAAAAACTACCAATAAAGAATACTTTACCTGGTGAAGTTGTCCTTCAGAAATGAAGAAGAGAGACTTTCTCAGATTAGAAAAAAACAAAAAAAAAAAACAAAAGCTGAAAGACCTCATCACTACCTGACATCATGTTATATAAGAAATGCTAAGGGTGTTCTTCAAGCTGAAAGAAAAGGATGCTAATTAATACCATGAAAAATGAAAATATAAAACTCACTGGTAAAATTAAGTATACAGTCAAATTCAGAATACTTTAATACTGTAATAGTGTTGTATAAATAACATATCTTTAGTATGAAGGCTAAAAGACAAAACTGTTAAAAATAACAATAGCTAAAATAATTTGTTAAGGGATATGCAATATAAAAAGATGTAAACAGTGACATTAAAAACATAAAATGTGGGAGGATGGAGTGAAAGTGTAGAGTTCTTTTTATGTGATCAAAGTTAAGTTGTTATCATCTTAATAGCCCATTGTAACTATAAGAAATCTTATGCAAGCCTCATGGTAACCACGAAACAAAAACCTATAGTAGATAAACAAAAGATAAAATATAAGGAATCAAAGCATACCACTAGAGAAAAATCACATAATCACAAAGGAAGAGAGAAAGAAAGGATCTACAGAACAACTTGGAAACAATTAACAAAACGGCAGGAGTAAGTCCTTATCTATCAATAATTACCTTGAATGTAAATGGATTAAATTCTCCCATCAAAAGAGATGGAATGTTGAATAGATTGTAAAAATAAGATCACACTGTGTGCTGCCTACAGGAGACTCACTTTACCTTTAAGGACATATAGATTGAAAGTAGAGGGATGGAAAAAGATATTCCATTCAAAGAAAAATAAAACAGAGCAGAGGTAGCTATACTTAGATAAAATAGACTTTAAGTCAAAAACTGTGAAATGGGACAAAGAAGCTCATTAAATAATGATAAAGAGATCAATTCATCAAGTTATAACAATTGTTAATAACATATGCTCCCAACATCAGAACACCTAAATATATAAAGCAAATATTAATAAATCTGAAGAAAGAGGTAGATTCCAATACAATGATAGTAGGAGACTTCAATACTATAATTTTTACAATGGAGAGATCATACAGACAGAAAATCAACAAGGAAATATTGGACTTGAACTGCATTATTGACCAAGCAGACCTAACAGGCATATACAGAACTTCCATCCAACGTACCTGAATACACTTATTCTCAAGTACACATGGAACACTCTCCAAGATAGATCACATGTTCACCCACAAAACAAACTTAAATTTAAAAAGGATGAAATCCTATCAAGTATCTTTACTGACCACAATGGTATGGAACTAGAAAACAATAATAGGAGCAATTTTAGAAAATTCACGAGTATACGGAAATTATACAACATGCTCCTAAAAAGCTAAGTCAAAGAAGAAATTAACAGGAAAATTTTAAAAATCTTGAGCCAAATTAAAATGAAAACACAACAAACCAAAATTTATGGTAATGTGCCAAAAGCAGTTCTAAGAGAAAAGTGCATATTAATAAAAAACTGTGTCAGAAAAGAAGAAAGATCCTAAATAAAAAAATCAATGTTACACCTTAAGGAACTAGGAAAAAATGAGCAAAATGAGCCCAAAGTTAGTAGAAGAAAGGAAATAGTAAAGATCAGAGTGTAAATAAATGAGAGTAGAAAAACAATATAAAAGATTGACAAAATTAAGAGTTGGTACTTTGGAAAGATAAAATTGACCAAAACTTTAGCTAGGCTAAAAAATAGAAAACTCAAATAAATACAATCAGAAATAAAAGAGAAGACATTATAATAAATGCCACAGAAATAAAAAGGGTCATAAAAGACTACTATGAACAATTATATGCCAATGAATTAGGTAACCTAGAAGAAGTAGATAAATTTCTAGACACATAAAACCTGCTACATCTGAATCATGAGAAAATTGAAAGTCTGAATAAACTAGTATCTAATAAAGAGATTTAATTAGTAATAAAATTTCCCTTCAAAGAAAAGCTGATGGCCTAATGGCTCCATGAGTGAATTCTACCAAATATTTAAATAACTAATACCAATCCTTCTCAAATTCTTCAAAAAAACTAAAGAGGAGAGAGTATGTCCAAAATCATTCTATGAGACCAGTATTACCCTCATACCAAAGCAGATAAGGACACTACAAGAAAAGAAAATTATTGGCCAACATCCCTGATAAATATAGATGCAAAAATCTTCAACAGAATACTACCAAAATGAATTCAACAGCACATTAAAAGGATCATTCAGCATGATCAAGTTGATTTATCGCAGGTATGCAAGGAAAGTTCGACATATGCAAATCTACCAATGTGATACTACATTAACAGAATGAAAGACAAAAACCCTGTGATCATCTCAAATGCAAAAAGAAGTCATTTAACAAAATTCAACATCCTTTTATGACAAAAACATTCAACAAATTATGTATACAAGGGAGGTACTTCAACATAATAAAGTCCATATATGACAAGCTCATAATTAACATCATATTCAATGGGAAAAGTTGAATACTTTTTCTCTAAGATCAGGAACAAGATAAGGATGCTCATTTTTACCACTTTCTATTTAACACCATAGTGAAAATTTAGGCCAGAGTAATTAGGAAAGAGAAAGAAACGAATGCTATCCATGTCAGAAAGGAATAAGTAAAATTATCTCTGCTGGCCACATGATCTTATATATAGAAAATTCTAAAGACTCTACCATAAAACCGTTATAATTAATAAGCAGATTCAAAATATATTAGGGATTCCTTTACTAAATAGTAAGAAATCAAATACCCATATTAAAAAATGAGCAAAGGACCTGAATAGACATTTCTACAAATGGCTAACAAGTATGTGAAAAGATGCCTAATATCACTAATATTCAGGGAAATGCAAATTAAAACCACAATGAGGTATCACTTCACACTTGTTAGAATGCCTATTATCAAAAAGATAAAAGAAAAACAGGTGTTGATGAATATGTGGGGAAAAGGGAACCCTTGTACATTGTTGGTGGGAATGTAAATTAGCACAGCCATTATGGAAAATAGTATGGAAGTTCCTCAAAATTTAAAAATATAACTACCATATGATCCATCAATCCCATTATGGGGTATATACCCAAAGATATAAAATCAATGTTGAAAAGATATATGCACTGTCATGTTCATTGCAACATTATGTAAAATAGCTAAGATGTGGAATCAATGTAAGTGTCCATCAACAAGAATGGATGAAGAAAATGTGATATACTGCACAGTGGAGTACTATTCGGCCTTAAAAAATGAAATTCTAACATTTGTGATAACATGGGGGAACCTGACAGACATTGTATTAAGTTAAATAAACCAGGCACAGAAAGAGAAATATCGTATGATCTCACATATATGTGGAATCCAAAAAAGTGAAAAGCATAGAAATAGCTGATATAATGATGGGTATGAGAGATTAGGGGTGGAGATATTGGGGAGATGTTGTTCCAAGGACACAAAATTTCAGTTTAGGAGGAATAAGTTCAAGAGATCTATTGTGCATTATGGTGACTATAGTTAATAGCAATATATTGTATACCTGAAAAATTGCTAAGAGAGTAGGTTTTGTGTTCTTATCACATAAAAATAAGTATATGAAATAATGTATATGTTAAATACCTTGATTTAGGCATTCCACAATGCATATATATATAAAAACATCACATCGTATACCATAAATATATACAATTTTTACTTGAAGAAAAAAGTTGCTTAATGGTTACAAAAATACAGTTAGAAGGAATAAGTTCTAATATTTGATAACACAGTAGGATGACTATAGTTAACAATGATTTATTGTGTATTTCAAAATAGCTACAAGAGAAGATATGTAATGTCCCCGCACAAAGAAATGATAAATGTTTGAGGTGATGGATATCCCAATTACCCTGATTTGATTACAGCACATTATATTCATGTATCAAAATATCACTTGTACTCCAGAAATATGTGCAATCTTCATGTGTCAACAAAAAAAGATCAGGGAGATACTCACACACTCATATGCATACACACACACAACACACACAAGCATGTATGTAAGCAGAAGTTATGGGTCATTTAATATAAAGGCAAACATTGAAACATCTCAAAAGCTTTTATCATATCACTATGTTTTATAGAGGGTAATATCTTATAATAATGGTAAATTTGGATGAATAATTAAAATGTGAAAAATTATCCTTTGTTCTATACAGATAATTATTTAATATAAAATAAAACTACATTTATTGAGACAATTTTAAAGTTTAATGTGCTTATAAGATCTATGGGTTCTTTGCATGTTAAAACATTTTGTCTTTAAGAGATCTATGTAACTTGATTAAAATACATTCTTTTTTCAAGTTGCTAGATTTGGTTGGATAATATTTTGGGAAATTTTAGCATCTATTTGCATACTTAAACTTGATGTGTATGTTTTCCTTTTCAGACAGTCCTTTTATGGTTACATAATCCCATATTTACTCTATCATATGATTTGGAGAACATTTCATCGTTTTCTATCCTCTGTAAGATTGGAGTAATTTGTTCCATGAAAGAGTAGTAGAACCTGCCTTTAGAATTTATGGGCATCGGATTTTTTGCATGTAGAAAATATTTTAACATTAAAATTTCTTTAATAGAGAATAATTAATTGCTATTATGTCAATTTTGTAAATTATATTATTCTAGGAATTTCACCAATATGTAATGGGGAAAAGAATCCTTGTTCTATGCATGGTGCTGGGAAAATTGGATAGCCATATACAGAAGAATGGAACAGGATCCATATCTCTTACCACTCACAAAAATTAATATAATGTGGATAAAGACCAAACGTAAGCCATAAAATCGTAAGAATTTTAGAAGAAAATGTTGGAAGAACTCTTATAGATATGACCATAGACCAAGAATTTATGAACAAGGCCCCAGTGGCAATCACAGCAACAACAAAAATAAATAAATGGGACTTTGTTAAATTAAAAAGCTTCTGCACTGTCAAGGAAATAATCAACAGAGAAAAATAGCCAACCTACAGAATGGGAGAAAATATTCACATACTATACAACCAATAAAGGAATAATAATGAGAATAAATGAAGAACTGAAGCAAATCACCAAAACAAAACCCCATTAAAATGTGGGCAAAAGATATGAACAGAAGCTCCTCAAAGAAGATAAACAAATGGCCAATGAACATATGAAAAAATGCTCGATGTCACTAATCATCGGGGAAATGTAAATTAAAACCACAATGAGATATCACCTTACTTCAGTCTGAATGGCTTTTATTAAAAAGTCCAAAAACAATAAATGTTGGCATGGATGTAGAGAGAAAGGGATATGTTATACACTGTTGGTGGGACTGCAAATTAGTACAACTTCTATGGAAGACAGTACGGAGAGTCCTCATAGAACTGAAAGTAGACCTACCATTTGATCCAGCAATTCCATTACTGGGTATTTACCCAAAGGAAAAGAAGTCAGTTTATAAATAAGACCCTTGCACATGAATATTTCTTGCAGCACAATTCACAGTTGCAAAGATGTGGAATCAACCCAAATGCCCATGAATTCATGAGTGGATTAACAAAATGTGGTATGTGTATACCATGGAATACTACTCAGCCAAGAAGAAGGTTGACTTAATGCCTTTTGCAACAATTTAGATGGGAGTGGAGACCATTATCCTTCGTGAAGTATCTAAAGAATGGAAAAACAAATGCCACATGTACTCACTATTAAATTGGAACTTATCATTGTGCACACATATGCACAAAGGGAAGTAAAACTCAATGGAAAACAAGCAGGGGTGACGGGGAGGAGGGTATGGGTGAAAACCTTCCTAATGGGTACAATGAACACTATGTGGGTGACAGGCATGCTTTTAACGTTGACTCAAGCATTACAAATAGATCCATGTCACCAAAAACATTTGCACCCCCATAATACTTTGAAATAAAAAGAAAAAAGAAAAACAAGTGGTGAGGTACAAATACATAACGAGGAGGGGAAGTAATTGTATAATGTATCACAGCAGGAATAGCAGTATTTTATTTTTAGGAAGTATTCTTGAGATATACTTTACATACCAAAAATTCACCTATTTTAAGTACACTATTTAATATTTGTTAGTATATTTTCAGAGTTGTACAACCATCATCATACTCTAATTTTAAACATTTTTATGATCCTCAAAAGAAACTTCATACCATTAGCAGCCACTCCTTATTCCTTCGTCTCTATGATTTGTCTATTCTGGAGCTTTTATGTAAATTTAATCATGTAATAGTATTGTTATCCTTTGTGACTGGTTTCTTTCACTTAGCATGTTTTTGAGGCCCATCCATGTTACAGAATTTATCAGCACTTCTTTCATTTCATTGCTGAGTGCTATTCCCTTATATGGATATATCACATTTTGTTTATCCATTCATCACTTGATGGAGATTTGGAATGTTTCCACTACGTGGTTGTTATTCATAATGCTACTATGAATATTTGCATGCAAGTTTGTGTGTGGACATATGTTTTCATTTCTCTTGGGTAGATACCCAGGAGTGGAATTTCTAGGTCTACACTTAACATTTTTGAGAAACTGCCCGACTGTTTTCCAAAATAGTTATATCATTTTACATTTACACCAGCAATGCATGAAGTTCCAACTATCTCTACATTATCATCAGCACTTATTTTTTTTTAATATAGCCACCTAGTGAGTATGAAGATGACAGAAATAAGGAGGAATGTTACTTTTTCCTCATATTCACATGGAGATCTGGAAAGGTGCCCAAGGTGCATCATTCATAATGATATTTTTCTGGAGAGAATAACTAGGAGTCCAATAAATGTATGGATAAATTCACATCCTGTGTATATTTAGGTTGGGAGGAAGCTGCTTAAAGAAAACTTGTTAATTGGTGGGAGCAAGGTTTTATTAAAGAGGAAAGAAGAGGGTGGAAAAGGGAGTGCAGTGCTTTGAAGAGAAAAACAAAAAAAGGAAAGCCGACCTTGCCATAGGGAAGCCAGGCTAGCAATTGGAGGGGACCTTTAAAAAAATCCTTGCAATAGTTTTAACATTGCTCTAAATTTTTCCTTAGGCCTTCATTAATATCCTGTAGTTGCAATAATATTTTT
>RJWJ010032762.1:0-18333 GCA_004363605.1 Indri indri
ACTTCCACTGAAAACGATGAAAAAACTAACCTTATGGCACAGTGGTGGTAAGTTCATTTCAATTACTACATATTGATATTCTAACAAAGGAAATAAAAGAAAGCACCTTAGAGGACACACTATAGAACACGTTTAGAATAAACATGCCAAATCAAAGCCTACTGCATAATACTAAAATTTTCTGAAATGGAAAAGGAGCGATACTTTCTGGAATCTCTGGTAATATTAATCCACTTGGTAACATGCAGAGCAGTGTTATCTATTCTACAAGTGAAATTCATTCTAGTGAGGGTGGGGAAAAAGACCTTTCTCTAAATTAAAAAATATAAAGACTTCTGATTCAGTGTTTTCCTTCTTGCACTTTTACTAATCTTTAAATGCCTGTTTTTGGTTATACTTATGATAAATATAAAATTGCTATGCAGGGAATAGAGCACAGATTTTGATATTCAGTAGTCCTAAATTCAAATTCTGATCTTTTTGCTTATTTGAAATAACAATCTGATATCCTATAACCCTAAGGTAATAAAATGTAGTAATCTCTACTAAGTATGGCGCTGGGAAAATAGATACTAAATAAGTAGCAGTCATTTTTTCTTGATTTGGTAAAAAATTTTGCTGACTGCCTCCATCACATGATTTTTTTTTCCCCTTAACCTTGAATCTGTGTAAGTCTTTGATCACATGATTTTAACAATTTTTTTTTTTCCTTTCAGAAGAACTAAGTCAATTCTCAGGAACTCCACAATTACGACCCTTGGTAAGTTTGGAAAGTACATGTCTAACACTTGATCATATTTCTATTTGAATATTTCTATTTTTTATAATCATAACATATTTAAAAAGCAACTTAAAAAAATCACCTAATTTTAACTAATACGATTTATAATATTGGAAACTCTTATACTAGTACGATGCAGATGTTACCAATTTTCCATGAAGATGTGACTTTGAAACTCTGGTTAACCCAACAGTGGGATTCTGTTCTTTATGATCTCAGCAACAGAAATCCTTAGCAAGTCACATAGTGAAAACAAGTGTTTATTTGTCGACACACCAGTTGAAGAGGTCTACAAATTTGTTTTAATGACATTCGCCCACTATACTGGAGCTTCTAACTTTGTGTGCCAGTGTGTGCTTTCCCCTTGCAGTGGCGGAAACTTCCCTTCCAATAGATAAATCTAAGGAAAATGATAAAATTCTAACTTGCGTGGAAGCCTTTTCTTCTAACTGCCTTGCTCTGTCTTTCATGACACTACAAAAGAAAATACTATTTAGTAATAAGTTGCCTTTAGATCTTAAAAATCAGTAGCACCAGAAATATATGTCAGTAACAGGAAAGCACAAATAATATTCTGAGCTGGTCTAATCTGAAGAGAAAATGGCTAGAAAAATATATTATGTAATAAGAGTTTCTCGTTACCTCAGTAATAATATAACTAACCACGTATTTCTATTTCTATTTGTAGATGTGACTGAAAATTCCGTTCTCTGAATTTCTCCTCTTCGACTGTTATTTTAGAGTAGGAAAATCCCATTTTGAGGGCAGTCTTTCTTCTTGAGTTATCTACTGTGTATTAGATAGCGTATCATCCTTTTCCTTAACTAAATTTCCCTAGACAGTTTATTATCTAAATACCACTTACGGTATGCCAGTATGGAGGGCACCTAAACAGAGAGTATTGAAGTCTTTACTAAGTTTCCATAACAAAAATTTTGTTTAGAAAGTCTTCGAATTGCTTCCTCTGTAAATGTCATCATTTCAAATAATTGTGTGCAGTGACTGAGATGTTTTCTTTCTTCTTTTCAATAAATTACATTTTAAGGCACAATTCACATTTTCTGTCATTATTCCATTCAACAATATTTACATAATCCTGTTAAGAGTCTTTATGTATGTAATATTTTGTTTTCACTAAATTTTGTGTGATACTTTTGATCACATTTTAATGAAGATTTTAAAAATTGTTCACTTCCGCCTGGTACAGGCACATCACAAATGGTGTGTGTGAGTATCTTTAATTTAAAGTAAGTTGTTGATAGAATATTTCCCATGAGGATACAGTTGTAGCTGCAGAGAGGAACAGCAGTGTGGCAGCTGTCAGAAAACTGGGAATTTTAACCACCTGGTTATGCAATTTACTTATACCATTGGGACTCATTTGAGTACAATCCACTTGGCTATAATTGAGTTTATAGCTACAGAAATAGGATAATAACAATCAAAAAGTCAGCTCAGGGCATGCAGTAACCTGGTAGTGAACTGTCCAGTTCCGGAGTCCAGCTAGGACCTATTTCTCAAAATAATTACAGTTAACTTGCTCTGATATTTTCAAAGCCTCAGGTGAGATTTACCTGTCAGGGTTTATTCCAAGATCCCCACACCAACCAACCTGTCATGACCCTTTAATGAACCACTGGATCCACCAAATCATAGCATACAAGTGACAAAGCTTCGTGCACCGTGGCCTAGATTATCTAGACAGACATCAGATGCTCAGTGTTCTGCTGATTTTATACATATGTGTGTGTATAAATACCAAAACATACATTTTTTGCCTTAAAAATAACAAAGAAATCATTTAGCATTGAGTCTCCCCCCACTCTCAGTGTTAGGAAATACAAGGAGAAACAACATGTTTTTCAATCTAGAGAAAGTTTGTTAGCATACTTGGACAACTGGACCTGCAGGAAATTAATGCAGAGCAGCTCCTGTATCTCTTTCAGCTTCTGTCATTGAGTCACTTCCAAAGGCATCTATGAATCCTACAGAAATAAAGTCATCAGTTTAATTCATGCATAATGAACTATAGGATAAGGCAGTCACATTTCATGCAAACTCAATTATAATGCAAGACTAGAGGATACTTGTTCTTGAAATGGTCCCAGGAGGTGGAACCTCTATGTTGTAAGTTGAAAACGAATTGTTCCTAGTCCTGTTTTCTTTTCTTTTTTTAGTCTTTAAATCAGAATAGAGAAAAATGCATTTACTAGGTTACTACCCGTAAAGTAAGTACTAACAATTTACCTGACACTTAACCCATTTAACATACCACCTGCAATAGGTATCACTACCTCACTAAATTTGCAATAATCTATTGTTACTCTCTAAGAAGCAATTGCAAAGGCCAAATGAGGAAATGCAATAATATTATGACTCGCACTTGTATCTTTTAGTTTTTAAAACTCACTACGATTTCTCCAGAGATGCAGTACTGCTTTTAATTTATTATTTATTATAGAAGGAGGCATGATAATGATTTCTAGGCAGTCTTTTTTGACCTTCTTGTTACATACGTCAGAATGGCAATATGGGGATTAGATAGGTTTCTAAGTATATCCATTTAAACTATATACTTTGAACTGGGAGTGTACCATGAATAGCTTAGACTCTCACTGGTTTTAGGAGGCAAATTCTGGTGGCAACTTCATTTATCACATGACTCAAAGAAATCCCATCACGAACACTCGATCATCAGAACATCCTCCATTCCAAGTAATTAGTGGAAGACAGATGATGAATCCATGAGTCAGTAAGATAATCAAATACTTCCCTTTCTCCAAGTAAATGTCCCCAAACTTATAGGCTGAAGGCAAGGATAGAGTTAGAAATATGATGTTCTATAGTAGGATCCTTCCTATAGAACTTTGATTTTCCCTTCATTCAAGGCATGTAAATTCATAAACTGATTCTTACTGAGAAATCAGGGATGGTAAGGATCATCGCTCTCTCTGATGGTAGCTAGAGCCAGAATGCTGCTCACCAGACATGGGTATTTTTATATTTCTATATCAAAAATCACCCTGGGGTAGGACATAGTGGCTCACATCTGTAATCCCAGCACTTTGGGATGCCGAGGTGGAAAGATCGCTTGAGCCTAGGAGTTCAATACCAGCCTGGGCAACATAGTGAGACCTTGTGGCTACAAAAAAAAAAAAAAAAAATTAGCTGGGTATGGTGGTGCACACCTGTAGTCCCAGCTACTTAGGATTGGCTGATCCAAGGAGGATTGGTTGAGCCCAGAAGTTTGAGGTTGCAGTGAGCTATGATCACACCACTATACTTTAGTCCAGGAAACAGAGTAAAACTTTGTCTCAAAAAAAAAAAAAAATCACCCTGATGTTGCTGCCATTAAGTTTTTCCTGGAAATATGATGATTAGACTCAAACAGAGATCATTTCTAGTATAACCATTTCTCTTGCAATAATTATATCACCACCATCTCTCTAAAATTTTTAGTTGTTTGGGGTTCTCTAATTTTTCCATATATTTCAATATATTATATTAATAATAATTGGGATTTCACTTTCAGGAGGCCTACAAAGTTTGTGAATTCAAGTGTCATTTTAATTATTATAGACCAAATGTTTGTGCCTCCCCCACCAATATTCATATGTTGAAGCCCTAATCGCCAATGTGATGGTATTTGAAAGTGGGACTTTGGGAGGTAATTAGATCATAAGAGCAGAGCCATCCTGAATGGACATATAAGAAGAAACACCAAGGAGATGATCTCTCTCTGCTATGTTAGGATACAGCAAGAAGGCGACTGTCTACAAACCAAGAAGAGGACTCTCATCACATACTGAATCTGCCAGTGCCTTGACCTTGGATTTCCAAGCCTGCAGAACTGTGAAAAATAAATTTCTGTTGTTTAAGCCACGCAGTATATGGTATTTTGTTATGGCAATCCAAACTGCCTGAAACATTAGTTGTGTAATTCAAAAACTCAATTTCAGATTTTTTTTTCAAAAATGTAAGTCCTATAGCTATAAGCATTTGAACAATCCACTAACATAGAAACATAACACATAGGAATTTGGCTCTATGTTGTCAGGAATCTCATCGATCCAAATGACAGAAATAAAGTTTCTATCAAATTAACAAAAATAAGTTAGGAATTCATTAATCCATGTCACTAAAAGTTGCAAGAGTGAAATACAATTGGATTTAGGAACTTGAAGGTGGATTTTAACTCTTTTGTTTATCTTTCATCATCACTATTCTCTGTACTGACCTAATTTTCAGGCTCCGTTCATGTGATGGGAAAGATGGCTTGCCCATGTCTTGGAGCTTTATGGTCATTCAGAGCCTAATCCCAGAGGAAGTGATCACACTGCAGCTTCTCTGACTGTCCATGTATCAGTAGAGGAATGCTATTTGGTTCTGCCTGAAGTATCTGTCCATTTGTATTAGGGACTGTGGTACCATGATACCCCTCACACGAACCATATGTTCACTTATTTAGCCAAGGATTATTACAATCTCCTTTCTACATGTTAAGATACACCAAATTGCAATTGTAGAATTTTAAAATTAAATTTTGTGGAGTATTTGAGCTTTATTTTATTTATTTATTTACTCATTCATTCATTTATTTATTTTTGAGACAGGGTCTTGCTCTGTTGCCAGGGCTAGAGTGTAGCAGCACAATCATAGCTCACTGCACCCTCAAACTCATGGGTTCACGCAATCCTCTTGCCTCAGCCTCCCAAGATCTGGAACTACAGGCAGGTGTCATCATGCCTGCTAATTAATTAATTAGTAGAGACTCTGTCTCACTATGTTGCTCAGGCTGGTCTCAAATGCCTGGCCTCAAGTGACCCTCTAGCCTCAGCATCCCAATACAGTGTATTTTTAAATATATTTTTTTGGATTTACATTACTAACATTTTGTTGATGGGTTTTGTATCTAAGTTCATGAGAGATTGGTCTCTAGTTTTCTGTGTGTGTGTACACGCTGCTTTTTCTGAGTTTGATATCAGGATAACATTGGCTTCATAAAATGTGATGTGACGTGTTCCTTCCTTTTTACTTTTGGAAAGAGATTGTATAGAATTGGCACGAATTCTTATTTGAATATTTGGTAAAATTCTCCTGTAAAATTATCTGAGCTTGAAGATGTCTTTTGGGGAAATTTTCAATTACAAAATCAATCTGTTTAATGGTTATGGTACTATGCAGGTTATCTATTTCGTCTTGTCTACATTTTGATACTTTAGCCAAAAGCTAATAATTGTGTAGTACTTAGTCTCTCAGGCAGTGTTTTTTTAATTTTATGTATATTGATTTTTCCAAAAAAATCAACACAGCAGCTTTTAAAGCTAAATATTATTATTCCATTTTAAAGACGAGGAAACAAAGGTACTGAGATATTATATATAATTTAGAAAAGGCCATATTTAAGTAAAGATTGGAACTCATGTTTGGACTCAGCAAGTCTGACTACAAAGTCCATGCTCTTAACCTCTCTACTCTTGTCATCAGAGCATATTAAGGAGATTCATTCATGTGATTGAGCTTAGCGAGCATGTGTGTTGAGTATCAGAATAGGAGATTGATGGTAGAAGCCAGAGTTGCATAATGTAAGATCTTGTAAGCAACTTTTTTGAGGGAATCTACGCTTATAAAATAGATCGTTCTGGTTGCCGTGTGAGAAGATCCATGGAAGGGGTGGGTGAGAAGTCAGCGAGGAGACCATTATCGTGGTTCAGAAAGAAATGATGGTGATGAGTCAGAATAAAATATTAACAGGAGGGATACCAAGCACTGGAGAGGTTGGATATATATTTCCTAGGTTGAGCTTTCTATACTCATTGATAAATTGGATATAAGGACATGTGAATTTCCTAGTGCTGCTGTAACAAAGAACCACAAATCAGTGGCTTCAAATAGCAGAGATTTATTTTCTCATAGTTCTGGAGGCTGGAAGTTTAAAATAAAGTGCTAGAGGGCCACACTTTTGCTCTCTAAAGAATCTGGAGGAGAATCTGTCCCATGACTTTCTCTTAACTTCTGGTGCTGCCAGTCATCTTTGGCATTTCTTAGCTTATAGACACATCACCTCAATCTCAGCCTCCATTGTCACCTGGTGTTCTCCCATGTGTTTCTTTCTCTGTGTCTCTTCTCCTCTTCTTATAGGAGTACCAGTCATATTGGATTAAGGGTCCACCCTACCCCAGTATGACCTCATCTTAACTAATTATGTCTACAATGATCCTATTTCCGAATAAGATAGTGTTCTGAGGTTCCAGAAGGACATGAAGTCTTGAGGAGGCCTATCCAACCCAGAACAAGAATCAAAGAAAAGAGAGAAAGTGACAGTGATGCCTAAGTTTTTAGTTTGGATGACAGAGTAGATTGTAGGGCCATTTACTGATACAGAGAAGATTGAGAAATGAACAAGTTGGGGACTGGATTCACATTAGGAGCTATGCTTGGCCATGCCAAGCATGAAATATTAACTAGATACTTAGGTGTGGAGGTCAGGAAGGCAGTTGAGTGCATGAGTTTGGAGTTCACAAAAGAAGTTTTGAGATATACATTCAGAAGTCCTCAGCCTAAGGGTGTAATTAAAACCAGGGAACAGAAAAAGGATCGCCAATGTAAGGTTAACTCCTAGGGTACTTCAATCCATAAGGGGTTGGAGGAGAAAATACCAGAAAGGAGACAGAAGAATTGGCTAGTGAGTTAAAGGAGAAACCAAAAGTTTACCAGGATGAGGATTTCAAATGAAGAGAAATATGATCTCTCAAGGAAACAGGGATGATCAACTCTACCGAATACCACTGAAAGATTGGGTAAAATAAGCACAAGTTAGCAATATGAAAATTGCTTAAAAGCAAATGGCTTCACTGGGAGACAGAAGTTTGATCGGAGTGGGTTAATAATAGAATAATATCTGAGATTATGAAAACAGCAGTATGGGTACTTTTATAGAGTCTTTCATAGTACTTTTTACTGTCATAGAGTAACCTAAATAACTGGGAGGGGTTAGAGGTACGGTGTTAAGGATACTGTTTTTTCTTTGAAGATGGGAGATATTATAGCATAAGCAAGGATGTCCTGCTTATGCCATAATAAGGCAAAGAAAACATTGGGGATGTAGGAAAAATGGAATAATTGCTAAAGATGAACCATTGCATGAACTCAGGGAGACAAAATTGAATGTACAAGTGAAGGAGTTGGTGTAGGAAGAAAAATAATTCATCACAATAAAAAAATTACTCCACAGTTAGAGACAATCATTACCAGAATGTCTCATTAGTCTTATTTTCTTGGGCAGTACTGGCTAAAATCACGTAACCCAGTTCGTTTCGATTGTCATAGAACGTGTTGGTGTTTTGGTGTAAGTGGTGTCAGCAATGTGAAGCCATAGGGAGCATCTTCATGTAATATACAAGTGCGCTACGACCTTACAAGCATGTGATCAAAACTTCAATAAAATCCTATGTGCTATTTTATAAATGTGGATATGGAAGCTCTGAGAGATTAGCTCTCACAGCACCCCTTAGCTATTACGTGGCAGAGTCTTGATTCAGATTTCACATTTGAAGGCCTTTTTCTAGGGTGACCACAGATTTTAACATCTAATGCTGGATACTTTTGAAAGTGAAAGGTACAGAGACAATACTCACACTGGAAAAATAAGGGTGAAACAAGACTTTCTAGAGTAAATAGAACATAAAATCACTCTTTTTCTCCATTTTTTGATATCTTTACTATTCAATTCAGAGCATTCTGTTCAATTTCAAAGCATTCTTCCAGCATTATTTTGAACATCAATAATAACCTAAAAGTAACTTTAAAGAGGCCAATTAGGTTTGAAAAATTATAATGAAGACAGGACAACTTAAATATGCTTAAGGATTATTTATTGAAATGACTGGAAAGGGAATAAATTCTTAAAGAAATAATAATAATAAGCACAATTCCAGAAGCCATTTTTATACACATTTTTGATATATTTTTAGTATTTCCAGCTCGATATTGAACTTCCATGGTACTAAATTAAAATTTGAAAAGTATACACAGTTTATGAGTCAAATTTAAACTAAATGAGTGTCATAAAGGAATTTACATATGTAGATTCAAACATATTTAGTGACAAGATGGAAAGATAGAAAAGAGGCCACGTTTCCAGTCTCAGTCAATTCTGTGGAATAGACAGCAAATATAGAATTGGTTATGTTGTATGTTATAACTATTCCCTCTCTCCATTTATAATTTTGGTGTGATTAATTCATAAAAGAAATTGCTTCGCAAATACACTCTGTTGTGCCTTCCCTTGGAGACATATAAAGTTTCTATAGAACCAAATATCTGCTTAGTCGGAATTGTTTTAGTGAGATGTCAAGTCTATCATGACCACAAAAGGTTTTGTATCTTAGAATCCCAAGCTGTCCTCTCTCCCTTTTTTAATCCTCTCACCTGGACTAATTTCATTTTGGCTCATGAATTAAAAAACAATTTTAAGTGAACTAAGTAAAAAATTTATGAAGCCTAAATTAGAAATAAGAATGTAAATTGGTCTTTAACAAAAGCTCAAATATATTTACATAAAAGTAAACGGAAACCTATTTTCCATTTTTCCTGAAAATAATGATAATCAAATGTAAGTATATAGGCCCTGGAAAGCAAGCCAGTCAAATATGTCAAAAGCACATAAATAAAATTAGTTATTTGAACGCAAAAGATGCATAATTTCGGGTCAGTAAATAATAGTCAACTATTGAGAATAAATTGCTAATTAATATGTAAGTTTGTGAATTGGTGGAATTTGCCACTATCTTGGGCTTCTACAGAGGAATAAAATGCTAAATACATGAAATATAAACATGATCAGTCTAATTTCGAAACTCCCAAAACTTACCTAAAATGAGGAGGGGGCATTAATTTTGAAATCCTCTTAGACCTTAGAAAGAAACAAATACAAATAAGTAAATGTATAATTCATCTTGCCTTAAAAATGCTATAAGTAATGAAATAAGCATCTCAATCTTTTGCCTTCATGGGTACATATAGCAAAAACAAGATGTGAACAAAAGCCTGTGGGGAATAGATATGCATGGGGAAAACTTTAAAACCATAAAAAATAATAACTATTTTTTATTCCAATCAGATTATCGGGTTTAATTCTGGTTTTAGTGAGCCTGAATTCTCTTTCTCTAAATCAAAATTCTCAACAGCCCAATTACACCAGAATTCCTCCAATCATTTCTTCCTGACACTCAATTTCTTCTACATAGAAAAATCAGAACAATTATATTAGAGTCTCTGTGAGTAAGCCTAGACATTGGGATTTGGGGGGAAAAAAGTTTTCCAGGTGATTCTATTGGGTAAGTAGCATTGAGAATCACTGATATGAACTACGTGTCTTTTGGATCCGTTCATTGTACATTTATTATTTTAGAGATCTCACTTATTCTACCAACATATCATGAATGAAACAGCAAAGTACGAAAATTTGGACTTACAATAACGGGGTTGTGGGCTGGGGCGAGTGGTTGCTGAGTCGCAGGATAGAACTGGCGGGAGGTGGGGTCTTGGTAGAGCAGAAGGGCTTGGACGGGCATAGCTCTCTGGGGGTAGGGCACCGCTTGCTGGGGAATCATGGATTGGAGCTGAGAAAGAGACCACAGGGACTGAGGAGGAAGCACGGCAGTCTGAGGAACAGGCTGGGGGACCTGGTGCATCAAGGACTGGAGCAGAGACAGAGAAAGGGGCTGATTTTTGAGATTTGGGTTTTGAGGGTCAAAAAAGGACATCGCTGGAGATTGAAGGAAGGGCATCACTTTGTGCTTAGCAAAGGCGGTCTGTTTCGATCTGGAGACTTGCATTACTTCAGGCAGAAGGAAAGGGGGCACCACGGCAGGCTGAGCAAGAAGAGGCAGGATGTTTTGCGGAAGGATGGGGTAAGGGATGGGCTCAGCGAATGGGTAGACCAAAGGCTGTCGTTGGATAAAGCGGTTAAGTTTTTCCTGGTGTTCATCCTGGAAAGAAGGAAAAAGAATATTTGAGTCTGTGGTTCAGCTACGATTGCCATTCGTGATGAATTCATCTCCTCTGTGTTGAACGACCATAATGAGTACAAAATCTTTCACTTATTGTGGTTAAGAAATTATCTTGAGTCATGAAAAAAAAATGAGTATAATGTTCTTTGAGGTATTTCTCCTTAACCCACTCGCTTCGTGGGTGAATACATGGGCCAAAGTGAAATCAATATTTGAGGATTTCAATATTTTTTTTTTACTTTTTCCTACGTTGCCTGGATAGCTGTAGCTGTACACTTTTTGGTCTTCAGAGAGCGTTGGTTTTTCAAGTTAAGTGTGTTGATAATATACCAAATTGTTTTCATGTAATGAAGGGATATTGAGTTTAAAAGCCTTAGTGGCACAACTCCAAGGTTTATTTTTGCTTTGCTTTAATAAAAAGAAATGATCTCAATTTGTGCCTAAATTCAGAGAGTCACTTAACGCTGGTCAACTTCTATCATACTTCCTTTGGTAGAAGGTAGTTTTCTCAAGTCTTTCAGGGATATCAATTTTTAAATTTCAATTCGATTGAGAAAATATTTTTTGTGAGCACCGAATAATCTATTGATAAACAGGGAAGCTGAAATACTATAACATGTAAATATGTTACCATAAATGTAATTTAACTAAATATAAAATTTTGTATTGTCCATAGGGAATAAAGGTAATATGACACAAATTCTGCATGGATCTTCTAGCAGCTGTCCTTTTTCTTTTCAGTACCATATTCTCCTTGAGAATAAAAGGAACATAGTTCCTAAGGTAGAAATGTATCTGCTAATATACATTTATTAAAAACATACACCACTGGTAATATTATTAGGTATTTGCTCTATATTCTAGAAATTATGTGTTTAAAAAATGCATTTATGTCTTAGAAAATATATTGACTTTGTTAATGTTTAATTTCTTACACTGGTTGGCAGGTACATGGTATTTATTCCATTACCAATCATTAGACTAAACATATACATTACAAACATTTTTGTATATTGTACTTCACAATTTTAGAAATATACTCGTCATGAACAAATTACCTCGCTTTGCTTCTGTTCCTCCTGTTTAACCTTCTCAATTTTCTGCTAAAAACAAATCACATGTAAAAAAAGTTACCATCTGGAAAAATCAAGCATAGGGAATTTTGGAAATATATATATTTTAAATATGAAAGTTTTACCTTGTCATGTGTAAGAGATTCCTTCAGAGAAATAAAAAATAATATTGGATTTAGTTTTAGTGAATAATTCTTATTTTTCAGTATAAATCAGAAACTAAAGACATTTAATAGATTAATGTGGACACCTTTAATAATATCGTTAATAACAGGATAATTGCTAAAATATGTATTTTACACTGTTCTGTATGAGCTTGTTGTGTAAAAGAAAGTCAGATGAATACAGTCAAGAGGAAAAAGAAAATCAGCGAACATAGTATAAAACGAGGTGTTTAATAGATGCTAATTTCTCTCTGCAACCACGCTTCTTCCTCTAACAACAAATGATCTCTAAAACGTCATCTGATTCTAAAAATAAAATACTCACCAAAAACACATCCTAATAACAATTAATGCATTACCTTAATCATTCTTAGTTCACTCGTTATATGTTAGACTTCAAATGAATTATAAAAAATAAACACTTCCCCTAAGGAATTTATTACCTTGTAAAGAGACAAAGTATATTGAAGTACCATTTACTTAATAGGTGAGGACACACCCAAAAAAGAGCGGTGCAACAGTAAATATCTATCTGACTCTCCCAGGTAGATTTGGGACCACACTAAGTCTCACTGCTTCTTATTTACTAAAGTGACTATTGTAATTATTAAATGCAAAATATATCCTACTTCATCTCTGCCTATCCACTACTTTGGAAACTCTTCGCTATCATTGGCATCCCTATCTTTTCAGGTTGTACCACAGTTCGTAGTCAACGTCTGATCTACAGAAGGTGCTCCATAAGTGTTTAAAGTGAATGCAGCCAGAGTAGAGAGGGTTCGAGACAGAAAACAGTACTGACTGTAGGGTTCATTAAAAAAAAAAAAAAAATGAGGCAAAATGACACAATTTCAAGTAGCAAGCCAACTTAGAAAGTTCTAGAATACTAAATACTGAATTATCCAGATATTTATTCTGTCCTTACACCTATAAAAAGGAAGGTTACATCAGAACTTGTATGTCATAACAAAGCTGTATTAGCTTAACCGCTGTGATCTAACAGAATAGAAAGATAGCACCACATTTACACTCTAAAATCAGAAAACTGCCTCTGAAAGAATGTTGTCTTACCTCACTCCTTGAAAGGCTTTCTACAGTCTGTGAAAAAAAAAAAAAAATCAACAGTCAGCTAAGTCTTCTACAACAGTAGAGAATATTATCATTTTACAGGTGGTAAGTTTTCTCTGAATAAAGGTATCTCACCTCGCAGGATACACTGAGATCTTGCTTCTGTAAAGATAAAAATCACCATTTCAGTTTGTATAGCTAATTAATTATTAAACATGTTTCCTACTTAATTTTTACATCTTTTGTGCAGAACTGTCTCTTTCATAAATTTAAGAAATAAAAAATGTTGCATTCTTTTCTAAAGACTTGAAAGATAATTGCTTTCATGTCTTTTATGTTTAGTAATTTTTTAATGGTATATTTTTATTTTACCTGAATTAAGAACAGAGGTTTTGATGGGTAACAGAAAAGGAGTTACTTTAATTTGTATTAAACACTTTTCATTATGAATATGAATATATTTATGATTATGGTTATGATTATTGCTTATACTCCATCCTTTGGATGTCTTTGGATAGACACATATAAGATTTGGCCAGTGTCCTAGGGTAAGAGATACATATATTTTATCACTGAAATAAGATATGTTTATCTAGGTTGCACATATGTGCAATTGTATTTGTGCAATATTATACTCTTTTGAGGTTTTTATGTTTCTTTCATCTTGTTTTGTTTGTACTTATTGATTTGTTTGCTTTTCCTTTAGAGATTGGAGGCGCATTAGTGTAGAAAGCGTTTGACCCAGCTTTGGGGGCCTGTAGAAAACAGTTGAAATAGTGGGTGAACATAAATGATTTTCATAGCAGCCAAAAAATTTTTACTGAAATCCTTCATTATTTGTATAGTAAAAAATTGTCGGTGATGTTATTCTCTATAAGTAGGCAGATAATTTGCTATATGTTAATTATTTAGGGATTTTCTTCTGCACATACCTCCCTTGCAAGAGCAAGAGCCACCAAGCAGGCAAGGATGAGAATCTTCATGGCTATCAAGTCCTATAATGGGGAAACAGGGGAATAATAATAGATTGGTCAGTGAGATATATTTTCTTATTTATGTTGGGTTACTTTTCCTTTAAAAAAAAGATATTGTATAATAAAAATGTCTGCATTTTAGAAAAAAAATACTAATAGAAGTTTTATCATATGACCAAGGTGAAAACCTACTCTGGCTCACAAATTCCAAACTTCATTGCCAGCCATTCAGATTTTTTCAGCTATTAACTCTTTCCCAATCTGTTTTTTTTTAAATCTTATTCCTAGTACTATGTAATTTGTTTTGAAAGGTATAAAAAGTTTTAATTTTGTACATAAAGATTTATGAATTTATTCCTTCTTTCAAAGTATATATTTATGACTTTTTATTGCCAGCCACTATGTAGGTACTGGGTCTACAGCAATGAAAAAAATATTAAAGTCTCAGCCCTGATGATGTCTCAGTTCTACAGGGGAAGACTTACCAAGAAAATATATACAAAGAAAATCAAATTTTACTTTTATCTTTCTTTTACTAAAGTAAACAATTACCACGATTATTCAGTTTAATTGTATCTCCTCATTTCCAGTAAGACAGATTTTCATTTTAACATTTTCTTTATTTGTTCCACTATCCGGATGCATTCTTGGACTGATGGGTTTGTTTCTTACCCATTTACACTCACCATGCAGTCTTCATCCCCACACAGCTAATAATGTCTCCCCTCCTTAATGCTTCATGACTTTGAAGATCACACACTATGCTTGTTCTTGTCTCACTATTAAAATATTTGCACTGATCTCTTGATTTACCAAGAATGAGGTTCTCTTGCCCAATCTCCATCCCTGGGCTACCTCTTCTTGTCAAATATATGCTAATGCTTTTGACCAAAATGTACCATTTATGGCCTCCTTGTTAGATTTTATTGCATTTTCTATAATTTATTTTAAAAATAATGTTTGTGCATTATACCACTTGACATTCAATTTCCATTCTCAAAATTTTAAACTAAGTTTCTGAATTAAAAACACTTCATGAAAAAGTCTCTAATTCATCTGAAAAATGTCTAATGTCTGAAGGCTGAAAATAATTTTTACTATTAGGGAAAATAAATAATTTTTTCCAGATTTTTCTCATGGATGTTATATAATTCTTTATTAATTTTATTTTACCTAAGACTTCCATAAGTTTCCATGTAATTTTTTTATTGTCAGGGTTCAAAAAAAGGATGCAGTACTCTGTTACAGATCATTACATGGAGGGAGAATACCACTGCATTTTCTATATTTTATAATTAGCATTTTATGTACCAAGTTTTAAGTCAGAACGTCATTATTGACTGATATGCTCTAACTGCTTTTCCTTTCACATCGTCTATTTTTGTTTTTTCGTTTCTATGTCATCTCTGCTTCATTTAGAATTTTCTTACAACGTGGAACACTTTGTTTCTTTTTAACTTAATTCTATATTTCCATTTCTCTGTTTTAATATTATTTTGAAATATTACCAAATAGATGATAAATGGGAAAGTTGGAGATTCTAGACAAGTTTGATGAGTATACTCTTCTTCTAAAAACATTATTTATAAACATTTAAAGTACCACGTGTCCCTAAACCACTTCTTTCTTAACTCAGTATGGTACCTCTATAAACTGCCCGTTCGATAAAACTTTCCCAATAATTATTTATCTTCCTATAGTATAATTTAAATATATTTGTTTTCATGGCTATGTTACATTAAATCAAATTGCAAGACTTATTTAATTCAAGAAATGAATCTCCTCTTAATAGTAACCAGACTTGTACTAAATATATAAATAATTTGTTATTACATTTTCTTAGACTCATGAAGCCTATATGTCATTATAATTTTAACCAAAAAAAAAAATTCCTTCTAGGCACTTCTATTTTCTAACCTAACTGTTGAAAATATTTTCAGTCTACCTTGAATACCTATATTTCAAAGACTATATTTTAAGTAATTATGTTCTTTCTATAGTTCAAACTACTTTGAAATAAAGGGTTAGGAGAAGATACTATGAATTCATACTTGGAATTCTTACCTTTTCTTCAAGATGGAGGACAAGAAGCGAAGGTGTTGTTGAGTGGATGATGGTCTTTCTGCTTTTGTGGCTGTTTATATACTGTACTTAATGACATGCTAATTTTGTGGTTTGAAATAAACTCAATAGTGAGTTTCAATTCTGAGAAGTCCACATAATTAGAAAATGATTTCTGCCCATTATCCGTCCCCCAAAATTCTGGGGAACTTTGTAACAATGAAGCAATTCACCAGTTGATAAAGGAATCCTGTCCAGGAAATGCAATTGTCCAATAACCAATTACCGGAGGATGGTGACACCTTGGCTCAGTCCCCAACTTACAGTGGACACAATTAGATTGCATTAGGGCCTAGTGGGGCCTTAAGATCTCAGTTGTGGGGGCACTCTGTGTGAACACCAAAGACACGCAGGGATTCACAGAGGCCACAATTTCATGCCAACCTGAGCATTTGTAGCACTTCATGGTGAAATGGAGAAAATGACAAGGTAACAAGTCCATGATGATAGCTTAATCATGTGAGAAAAACTCCCAGGGCTCCCAGGGCTACTAGATTTGGCAAAAATAAACCATTCAGTTTAAACCAATATTTTATACACAGAAGAATAAACCTTCCTCTGTAATGGAACAAGTCAGAGGAGGAATCTGGTATAGGCAAAATCCTCAGTAAACTTGTCATAAAAATTTTGCAAAGTGTAATGAAGATTTATTTACCTTATAAACGTTGATTCTCTTTTTCTATTTCAGGTATAATAATTACAATAATAATGATGGCTACTTTTTGCTTTTAGTGTTAATCCTATGTGAGACACTGAGCACAGACATTACCTCTCATAATCTTCACAAAAACATCATGAGGCAGCTCTCCATGTTTAAGCTGAGGAAACAGAGACAACCAAAGTTTAATTAATTATCTCCAAATCATATTGTTAATCACAAAGATAGCACTTAAACCCAGGTTTTTCAAATGAGATTCTATTTGATCACCTGTCCCAGATCCCATGTTTTAACCTCCTGAGATTTGGTTTAAAAATGTAGCATTTTGGCTTAATGTGCAGAATTTATTTATGCGTGGATTGGAAAAATGGGGCATCTGTGATGAGTGTGGGAAAGGGAGCTTGTCATTAAGGACCTGCTATTAAAGAATGAAAAGAATTTCGAGAGACGATTAAAATGGGACTAAGTATTTTGGCTGAAGGAAATGCAAGAACTTGAGTAATATACCACATTGAGGATGCATAGAGGGTATACAGTACAAGGTACTACTGCAGAGGTTTGATGGAGTCAGATGATGGATACCTGTGAATTTCAGATATGTCGCGTGACATAATTCACTGGAAACAATAAGATATTAGAGATTAGAAAGAAAGGAAAAATACAAAATTGCTTGGATTTTTGACTTTATGAAAATAACTCACGTGACCTACTAGATTGTTATACGACATTATTACAGTAGTGTAAGACAGTTTTTATGATGACTTCAACCAGGGAAATGGTGCTGGGCATGTTAGGCAATGGAAAAGCAAACACGTCATTAAAATATAAGAAATGTGAAAAATTGGGAAACTTAATGAATAGACTATGCCTGGGTGATTGAAAAGTTAGCCATGCCATAAACCAAGATATGAAACCAAGCTGAAATTAGAAAGGGGATACTTAGTTAAATCTTGTACATGGTAAATTCAAAGGTGTCCAGAGGTGTTGTGAATTAAATATGATGCTTGGAAAAGAATCATAAGTACAACTGTAGAGATAATTTGTCCTTCCAAAAGAGTAAATTAACTCCCCTAGGGAAAGAGGGGCAAGTGAGAAAAGAAATTGTATAAGAATGAAATTCAAGTAACCCCTGTTATTCAGGGGCTAGTAGAGCAAAGAGAAAGAGGAAAAAACTGAGTCACAAGGAGAAGAGAGTGGAGGGTCGTTCTCTTCTCCTCCATACTCTGCATTGATAGGATCAGCAAGTCGGGTCAAGAGTGAAAATGCAACGCAGATGATTCAGATACACTCCAAATGGCTAAAAAGTCAGTAATTTGTGAATAATTAAAAGTAACACATGTACACTGCTTTTCTGAGATATTTAGAAGAGGAGGTAAGAAGACCTACGAGATGGTACATACGTGTACAGGGATAATGGGAATCACAGGAAGGCATTTTTAGGGTAGAGAAGACCTATAGCTTACAAGAAAGAGGCCAATGGA
>RJWJ010032763.1:0-18336 GCA_004363605.1 Indri indri
GTTCTCAAACTTCTAGCAGGGACGGCCAATACATAAGCGCACAGAACCAGGATCCCATCCAAAGAGAATGTGAAATGATGCCCAGGAGAAAGGACAAAACTAACTAAAACAAAAATCAGATCTTACATTCAAGTTTTAAAAGCTATACAAATAGGAGATATGAATTAGTAAGAGTTAATTATTAAGAATTTTTTAAAAACACCTCAAGAATCTGAGTTTCCTATATATTCAACAAGGCCCTCTATCTTGCAATCAAAATATCCTAGAAGTCCAGGTCTAAAAATGGCTGTCTATACCATACTTTTCTTTTCCCTCTTTCTTTCTTTTTTTTAATGAGATAGTATCAGGTACTGGCACAAACTAGAATTTTATTGTACCTACACTAGCCCTTTTCTGGTAATGCATAACCAGTACACATAAATGGAAGGGAAAGGCCGGGTGCAGTGGCTCACGCCTGTAATCCTAGCACTCTGGGAGGCCGAGGCTAAAGGATCGCTTGAGCTCAGGAGTTTGAGACCTGCCTGAGCAACAGCAAGACCTTACCTCTACAAAAAATAGAAAAAATCAGCTGGGCATGGTGGCGCCTGTAGTCCTAGCTACTCAGGAGGCTGAGGCAGGAGGATCACGTGAGCCCAGGAGTTTGAGGTTGCAGTGAGCTGTGATAACACCACTGCACTCTGGCTGAGGGGACAGAGTGAGACCCTGTCACAAAAACAAACAAACAAATAAACGAACAAACAAAAAAACACCCAAGGAAGGTAAAGAAAGGGCTATTTTATTAAAAGAGACAATTATTAACTCACAGGACAACAAAGCTTCGGCGGCTATAGAATTCTACTTATGGGAGCCAAACCCAGGTTTCTGGAAAATAAAAGTTTGGCTACACCTACTGCCTTTACCCTTCTTCCTGTTTAAAAACAATCATTGGCTCCCTTTGCCTCCTGAACTAAGTGACCAGCTCCCAGCCTGGCACTCAGGCCTTGGCAATGGGCTCACGGCTCTCTGGGCCCAGCTCTCAGGGCTGCCTCCATTGTCCCATGTTCCAGCTAAGTGACACCACAGAATTTCTCAGCACTCTCAGCATTTCCCTATCTCTGTCCTTGCTTCGGGTTCTCCTACAACCTTCCTTTGCTTCTGCTACCCATCCCCGTCTAACACCCAGCATGAGCCAGATTCAAATTCTGTTCATGGTGCCACTCAATGGCTTAGAACACCATTATAGTTCAATACCTAGCAACAGAAAACAGACGATGGGATCCACTTCTACAGTATAGGCAAAGGAAGCACACACAAATCTGATAAAGATGCTTTTTTGGATAGTATATATGGAAATATCAAAATTATCTAAATCTACATAATTGATTCTAACAGATCAGGCGTCCATAATAAAAAAAATTTCTAAGTGGGAACATGCCTCTCTCTCCTCTAAATAGCATATGTAATGTGAATATAATTGTTGATCTCAATTACTGATATACTTTAAACAACACATGAATGATCATCTATATTTTCATGAAATATAAATTAAATAAATACAGTTAAGTAATCTACAAGTAGACTTACATATTAAAGCCTATAGGAACAAATAATATACTTTGATCTTACAATAAGTTACAATTTGAGCAAATGGAAGAAATACTCCAAATTATATAATACTTGATATCATCTCTGGAATTAAAGTGAGAACGTGTTTAACATGTGCTCTAAAGGTTAGCCTATACATTATGAAACTTCAGAAGTCTCAGCTTAAAAAAAAAAACAACACACACACACAGCTTTAAATAACATTTCCAAATACAGCATTTGGCTACTAGGAATATCTCTTGTGATTGAAAATTTACTTAGTCTGAAAGATGAAATGTCAGATTCCAAAAGTAAAGAAACCAAATTAGTACAAATCCATATCCACTCTCCAGCTAGAGAAATGGTTTCACTAAATGAGTTTACTGATTTCTACTTTTGGAGGCTGGTAGGGAAGAGATGCTTCCCCAAAGTAATTAGGAAAACAATGTTTCACTCTACTACTCTCCCCCAAACACCAGATCTGTACATTCTCCTAAGTACAACTCCCCAAATATATATGAAATGAAAATCCATTATGACAATAAATTTGTCAAATAAAATCTGAGTTTCTCCACTGTTGTTCAACCAGCAACGTTGCCTGCAAGCATGGAAGAATTAATATTGATTAGTCAACGTGGGTTAAAATTTACACCAACCTGCTAGATTAAATCATCTGGGTACCTCTTGCTTCTGGAAAGCACATAAAAAGCAATACTTTTTTTCCATTAAGGTTCAACCCAACCTTGAGGAACAAACCAAAGAAATCTCTTATGTCCTCTCTTTTGCATTCTCCAAGTCATCTGTTTTTATAGCCCAATTGAACCTTTTTAAATTAATCTCCACAAGCCATCAACAATCCAACTAGTCAGAGAGAAAGGCGAGTAGCATAGAATTCAGTCCTTGCCATGATATCTTTGGAGCAACCACGGACACAAGGCCAATAAGAAGTATACCATCAGGATAATAGTCAGTTTGGAGTCTAGTGTAAGAAATAAAACTCCCGGTGATTAATTCTGAAACAGTGTTATCATCCCACAACCTTCCTAGGGGATGTATGGTTTCTCAGTTTCCGTAACAAAAGTCTGACAAAGCCTCATACTTTTATTTCCTTCGTTATTCATCCCCTCCCTTCAAATGATGGAAAATCCGAAGGAATCCAGTCCATAAAGAACTCCTACTGAGACAATTTAAACCCATTCCATCACAGCAACTGCCACTTTGAAAGGAAAAAAGTCACCAGGAGTAAGGGCCAACAATGTAATCAACGGCTAATGGGATCAGAAAATGTCTGCAAGTCTGGGCTTCACTTGACACTGAGGCCAAGAACAGTGTTACTTCAGAGGTTTCAGAGAAAGATCTTGTTATAAAGGCTTTGAGATAAGGTCCTGGCCAAAAGCATTTCCCAAGGGAGAGATGGGGAAGAGGAAAGAATAAAGTCTTGGTAGAAAAGAGAGACATTTAGATTCAGTTACAAAAGGTGCCTTACTAGCAGAGGATTTGATAAACAACGGAAAGAAAGAAAATAGCATTCAGCCAAAATTTCAAGACTCTCCCTAAAGACACAGATTCTAGAAGTTTTAGGGTTCCAGAGACAGTTAAAATATGTTTTCACTTGCTTGTCCCTGATCAGAGATTTAGTGCAATGAGATCCCTACCCGCTGAAATATTTTTTTAAATTGATAAGTTTAAAAATTCCTCTAAAAGCAATTTCTCTTAAAAAATTTAAATTTCATCTTGATTTAGAGAAAGAGGAATATAAAGGGGAAAAGCTTATCCCAGCAGAAAGGAGGCAGTGATGTTGTACCCTGGAACTCAAGGCAGAGAATTCGGTTATGTCTTCCAGATTTGGGGGCAGAGGGTGGGTAGAAGGAAAGGGGAGGGTTTAATTTTTAGAGAGGAAAGCTGAAAGACGGCTTTGGTGAGTGCCTCTTATTTGCCAGTTCAAGCAGGAATTTGAAGGCACAGAAAGATGACACAGATAATCCTATTTTGGATACAGAGACCACACCGAGTAAATGAATCCTAAGAGAAGATATTGACTTTTGTCTTCAGTTGTCAGCTTTTTTCTTTTTTCGAAGTTGCTTCATCACTTTCTATGACTGCAGTTTAGAAAAAATCTTTCTACTTTATTTTGTGAACTCTACATTGTCTTCATTAAGATACATATTGCTTCTCTAAGCCACTCTCCTCTCCTGCTTAATCATAACAGGGAAGGAGGGAGGCTACAAAGTCAACAGCACTTCCAAATCCAACCATTGGAGTCATTCATACAACATTAGGGTTAGGACCTGGAAAATGGCTTTAGAAGTCACATACCAGGATCCCCTTCAGAGTTAACTGAAGCCCAGGGAAATCAGGAAGCTTTCTTCACTCAGTCCACTGTTCAGTCCATTACAGAGTCCGTTCTTTCTGCCTTTCTCCTCAAATAGTTTGTAGCAAAGGAAGGTGCTGGACACTGGAAAGGTAAACTCTTAAGACACGACCCCTGCCCTGGAGCAGTTTACAACTATTGAAGACAAAAAAGCTTATATTTGAAAACTCAAGTGATAATGTCACCAGCAAAAAATCCTACATGAATCCAGAAGAGGGAGCTTTTGCCAAGGGCAGGGGCAACTGAGGAAGGCTTTGTGAAGGGGGGCGGGTTCTGTGGAAAAAGAGTAGACCACAGGAGGAGGCCACTCCAAGCCGGGGAGAGAGCTGGGAGTACAGTCCCATCCCCAGCACACAAGGACACTCGCTGGCTCAATGCTGCATTTAAGCAAACAGAAAACAAGGTAAACAGGGATGAGAAGGAAGTAGAAAAACTACCGAATTCTTTCAATGCCAAGCCAAGGAATTTGGACTTTATTTTCCAGACAATTATTAAAGATTTCTGCTGGTAGGAATTCCTTCAGATAGAAGTTTTGGTAGGAATAAAAGTGGTATACACAAGGCAGCGTCTTAACTTAAGGAGGATAGCTGTGGAAATGCAGTACGAGGTGGACTGAAGACAGACTGGAAGTGGGGAACTGAGAGGAGACTCGGCAGTTCAGGTACAGGATGACGGGGACTGGTACACAGAGGAAGGAAGAATGTTCTAAAGGAAAGGTCAGTGAAATTTGGCCATCAACTGGATGTGGAGGACTCAAGGCTCCAGATCTTCAGGTATAGACGCCGGGGGAATGACCAGAGACGGATGTCAGGAGCGCCTGACAGGTGGCGGCAGGGGTAGGCTATGGTTCCCTACGCAGGCATGTCCAACAGGCAGTCAGAAACCAGATGCTGAACTGAGGCTCTGGAAAGACACCAGGAAGCGCAGCGTTGGCAGTCACAGAACTGAGAGCCGCACTTTGAGGGTGAGTAAGACATCCAAGGAGTCCCAGAACTCAGCCTGGGGTACACTCCACAGTCAGGGCGCTGGAAGCAGCAGGAGAAGTCAGGGAAGGGGGCAGAGAAGAAAAAGCTCTTAAGAGGCTAAGAATAAAGGCAGTGTGGAAGAGAAAGGCAGGAGGGAGCTTCACGACCCAGCAGCACAGTATTAAATGCCCAAGGAATCAAAGTAAATGAACACCAGAAAAACACACTGGATGAGGCGATTATATCGTGGGTGGCAGAGCAAGTGCAAGAGCAATTTTTATCACGTTCCCACTGCCTTACTGCCTGATATAAGATAAATTTATTTTTACCGCCTAAATATAAGATAAATTTTGCGACTAAGTAAAGTAGATACAGTTTGAGAATCCCAAATCCAAAACACTTCCAGTTCCAAGCACTTTGGATAAGGGATACTCAACCTGTACATGAAGAGAGTATAAGAAATCGGCTACATCCTGAATTTCCTTAGTGTGGAAACCTTGGTTGACCTATATGTTAAAGGGGATGTAGGTCAAGTCTGGTTGGTCCAATACATTTACCAAGATTGGGTCCTGAATAGCAAAGTGATTTCTACCCTCCTATCCCAAAGTAACAGTAAGGTTTAGACACAAAAATGTTCTTTACAGCAGGAACCAGATAGAACAATGTTCCCGGTTCTTAGTGGGCTCACGCATTCTTTCTCTTTTAAACGTTTGATTGGACACCACACTCTGTGGACTCAGGAAGGGAATGGTGAGCTGATATGGAGTGGAGCTGAGTCCCTGCTGCTTACAAAAATCATTCTCCTTCAGAGACAGATGCCAATCACAATATAAAGATCCACTTAGAACCAGATAAAACTCAGAAAGCTCAGGAGGTCAGCAGAGAGATCAGGGCGGTAAGACTTCCCAACTTTACTGAGGTCACGTCGGAAGAAAAACAATTCCATATGGCTTCATCTCCCCACCATCCAAGCCATATATTACTCATTTTCTTCCTTCATAGCTTTCTGTAGAGACAAGATTTCCTTTCCCATCTGCCAAACCCATACCCTCTACCTACGTGCTGATCCCCTTCTTCCAGGCTCCACCCGGCTGCTGTTCCATAGTTATTTCCTCTCCTTTGGACCTTCTCTCCCTCCCTCCCAGCTCTCCCCACAAACGCGCGCAGGTAGATCTGGCTGTCTCTGTATGTCTGTGTATTTGGGGCATGCACGACCCATCTGCCACTGTGGGATTCTGGGGCCAGAGAGCAGAGCTATGCAGAGCAGCGTGTGTCACCTCACTTTCGGGCCTGCCCAGCCTGGACCAGGACTGGACAAATTCATCAGACGGATGAAGTTGGCCTTTGTGCCCTCTTACCCATGGCTCCCTATTCTGGTGTCACCCTCTACCTTCAAGCCTTTGGTTTTACCATCTGCTAAACTAATCCTCTGTAATTCCAAGACTTGCCAAGTTAATAGCCTCTTCAGACTCCAGTGCACAGTCTTCATGAAGCCAAAAAGGAGAAGGGGGATAAAAAATATATATATTACAGAATTTCAGGAACCACCACCAAATAATAAGAAACATCTGGAAGGAACAGAACTTTCCTGGCATACTGAAACTCAGACAAAACCCAGATGGAAAAGACTGCCTCCCCATAAAGCTGGTCTTGCTTCCCAGAGCGTCTCAGAGATACACTGTGTACAGCAGCAACTGTCATAAGTTATGCAGAACATTATCTCAGGGAAGAAGAGGCCAACCATTATCAATGATGGGAGAGTCACTGTGGAGCATCTTCCCAGGATTCTCAATCTCTAAAGCAGAGATAATGAGAGTAAGTGACTGCACAAATGTCAGAGATGGGAAAATTGCCTGGAACATCATCCAACCCAACTACCTTGGTTTACACAAAAGGAAAAGCAGATGGAAAAAACCTGCTCAAAGTTCACGCAGCCTGACTGAAGCAGAGCTGGGATCAGAACCCATGCTTCAGTCATCCTGATGCATCCTGCTACTGCAGCACACCGCTCCCTACATCTGTTCTTTTACACGCCGAGACATGTGCCTTCATAAATAATGGTTTTTAAAAGTTACTCAGGTTACCAGACCTTTTCTGTGATCCTGTGTTCTTGCTATTGGAATCTTAACATCAATCACAAAGTTATGTCACACGCTTCCTGAGAAGTGCATGGAACTGTTTATGTAAGCCCGGTATGGGGAGTTCAGATCAAATATTCAGTGACTCAAAACTGAAGACAAAGACGGCCAATGCTGGAAAACGCATGTGGCTTTTTCTAATGGGCTGGGTTCCAAGCATGTGTAATACTACTCCTTCAACTTCCTACGTTCTGATGACGGGAAATCTTGGGGTCAGTGCAAGGTCGACCTACACGCACAAAGGGAACTCCCTAGGATGGCCTTAGAAAAACACGGCCCCCAAGATAGGTAAATTTAGGGCACATCATTCCAATAAACTGTCTCAACTGACAGTGTTCTCTCCAACTGTTACGTTGCGCAAGGTATTCATACTTTTTCCTTATTGTCTTAAGAGGCAGGGAGTTTACCCACAGGGATTCCTCGCAGTTCTCCTTTAACAACACAGTCAAAACTGCTTTATTCAGCTCCACTTTCCTGCATGTTAACCCATCATGACTATCCAGAGGAAAATAAAGTTACCCAACCTCTTAGCTTATAAACCTGAGAAAGAGTATTCACTGCCTTTGCGACTGGGGATACGCTTCCCACATCATCAGGAATATTTTTATCAGCACGGCCAAGCCAATGGCATTCTCTTACATAACTTTCAGTCAATACTGCCTGCTTTTTCTTCTTAAACAAAAAAGTTGGTATTGCCTACATTAGACTTCAACTATTAGAATTCAAGTGTGCATTTTATCCCATTTGTTTGTGCTTGGAAAAGGAATACTACCATTAGTACCAAGAGAAACTTTAAGATAAAAACAGCTTCTCTGATGCTTTGAAAGGTTTTACAGTGGGATCTCTATAGCCAGGGTGACAAACACAGGACTAAGGGGCCTGGCAGGTACCTAACTGAGCAAGGGGTAGGGGTGCGCTCGCATGTAGACCTGAACGGAGAGGTAGGGCCGTGGCCTGGTGGAGAAGGTACGGCCCGTCCACGGGGGCTGCAGCTACGCACGCTCAGCCCATTGCCACGTGAGGTCGGCTGTTCCAGTGTTTTCAGAGCTTCCGACTTTAAGAACGGCCATATATCCAGAGTTTGGGGGAAGTCTCAGTTTTTAAAAATGTTAACTCAAGTCGAAAACAAAACAAAACACTGTTTGTGCCCAACCCAATATGCCTGTGGGCCAGGCTTGGCTTGCTGAGCGTTCCGTTTGCTCTCTCTCCTCTGCAGGAAGTAGGGATGATGCATATTCAACCACTGGTGCAAAACTGCTTCAGGTTGTTAGTCTCAGAAACCCCCTGGCAGCCTGAAGGGCCGTGTAAAAGGAAGAGGAACATGAGCAGAGACAGCAAGTTATTAAGGTTTCAACAACTTAAGGGACAGTCAAAGCATTCGGATTCTGTGTAAAGTTACCAGGTTAATGCAAATAAAACCCCACCCTTTGTCCACTACAAAAATCAACACAGAGGCCTGCTCTCTTCACCACAACCCTACTCCCCCATTTAGCCCTGACATCCTGCCAACACCGAACCAGTGGCCAGATCCTGTTTATTTCTTTCGGAGATCATCTCAAACAGGCATCCTGGCCCTTCATTCCCTTGCCATTACCTTAGTGCGGATCCTCTCCCACTGCCCAGGCTGCTGGAGTCGCTACGGTGCCCCAGACGCCAGTTTCTCTCTCCTCCTACCTACTCCAAACCTAGTCCAACCACACAAAACTACCAAAATGATTTCTCTTAAATGTGCTTATCATAAACCTTCTGGAAATATGCAGGAAACTGCTAATAGTGGTTGTCTCTTGCAGGGGAACTGGAGAACCCGGAGCCTGGGTTCAAGGAGGGCTTATTTTCCCTGCATGTCCTCCTGTACTTTTTGAATTTTTATCATGTATTAATTTTTCAGAAATATAATGATTAAAATACCCCACAGCTTCTAGATTAAGAAGCAGGACATCTCCTCATCTCAACCCACTGGGGCACATAAATGGACCACAGATTTTTTTTAAGTCAGATGAGCGCATACTGAGAAACCACAGCAGAGCCTGGGACACATGGGGGTGAAGGCAGGAGTGGAGGTCGAAGTTGGCAGCATCTGAGATTAAAGGTCTAGAAACTGAAAGGAGGGTGTGTCTGCGGAACTGCCTGCAGGATGGTGGCATAGCATGCGCCTCCCCCCGCTCAACCTTCCCTAGCCCGTGAGGGCAGCAGCAGGGTCGGTCCCTGGTCTGAAGCCAAACATCCACTCTCCAAAAGGAGCACGTGATCTGCCAGCAGGTGCTGGCACCCCTTGGCAGAGAGCTCTCCTCCATCACGGGGGGAACCTCAGCCAGTCCTGCTTGCTTCACGTTGACACACCTTAACCTGAAGCCTGAACTTTGGCACCCCCAACTACTACACCCCCAATTTCGGAGCTCACAACCAGGCCTTGCAATGAAGGAAAAGGCCACCAGGGGCAGCAGACAAGCAGAAGGGAAGGGAAGGGAAATCAGCTGTGACCTTCGTTCCTCACCAAGCATAGTTTACTAGGGTCACCAGAGGCGAGGAAAGCTAGAGGAAAAAGAGAGAAAGACAAACATGAAAAAAATAAAACCGATCCCAGAGAAAACAGAGACAGTAATTCATGAAGCTGAAGCAAATGAGAATTTAGGGAGAAAAAAATACCTGAGTGTAGTCAAAGATATTAGAAAACATCTGAGATCAGCCTGCGCAAGAGTGAGACCCGGTCTCTACAAAAAATAGAAAAATTAGCTGGGCGTCGTGGCGCACACCTGTAGTCCCAGCTACTTGGGAGGCTGAGGCAGGAGGATCGCTTGAGCCCAGGAGTTTGAGGTTCTGTGAGCTAGGCTGACGCCACGGCACTCTAGACTGGGTGACAGAGGGAGACTGTGTCTCAAAAAAAAAAAGATATTAGAAAACACATAATACACACGTGAAACAAAAACATTATTATGAAAAGGAAAGAGCACACTGAAGTTAAAATTTGGGTTTTGAAGTTAAAAATTCAATAGGAAGGATGAAATAATAAAAGTGATGAAATTCCCAGAAAACAAGGTAGAGGGAAAAAGAAAAAAAAAGAAAGTTTGATGAGATAGTTTAAGAGTGAGTCCTGGAAGCCTAACATCAGTATACTGGATTCCCACAAAATGAGACAAAAGGCGGCGGTGGAAAGGAAGTAACAACACAAGTAAGAGAATTCCCAAGAACTGACGAGCACAAGTCTTCAGCTTAGAAGAGCCCACGGGTGCCGAGCAGAATGAAGAGGAAAACATGAATTCTCACGAAATGACACAATATCAAGGAAAAAAGAGACATTCTGAGCTTTCGAAGGAAGGTCCACTGAAGGCACAAGACTCAGTAACATTGACTGCTAGAAAGCAACTCCTTTCAATTGCTGAAGAAGATTATTTTGAATTTAGAATTTCATATTTAGCCAAATTACCAAGTATAAGGGCAGGTAAGCATGGGCTCAAAGTATACTTTCCATGCACTGTTTCTGAAATCAGACTTCAAAATACACTCCAGCAAAATTTAAAATATGTCTAAGAAAAAGGAAGATATAAAGTCCAAGAAAAAGTAGAATTAATCTAAGAATAAAAGGAAAAGAAATTTCAGGATGACAACTGTGCAGTAGGTCCTAAAAGCAGTTGGTTCATAGAAAAGCATTCAAAAAAGTTGTATGATTAAGAGAATAAATTACAGTGTTGAGAGAACAAAGACCAATGTTACTTCTGTGAATGAGAAAGCAGGCAATTAGAAAGTCTAGGAAGAACAAGGTTATACAAGAATGCATGGCCCATACATGAAGCAAATGAAAGTGTGCCACGATCCCAAGCAACTGACCAAACGTAAAGAGAGAATTTGGCCCAGATGCCCAGAACATCTTGGTTCAGGTGGCGTATGCTTCATTAGTTACTCAGGACCATCTTTATGGTCCATTCAGATTTTTTGATACCAGTTTCAGAGAGGCATCTAAGTCTGTGGATCCAACAAAAAACAAAAGCAAACCATCTCCTTGGATCTTCCCATTCTAAAGAGTATGAAAGACACTGTTAGTTGCCTGAGTAAACCTCCATTTCCAACCCCTTTCTCCCTTACCTGCCTCTAAAATATACCTTAAAACAGCTGATCTTGATTCGCCTCCTTTGCAACCTAATCATAGAGCCTAGGAAACGTGAGCTTAAGTTTTTTTGGGGAGGCTTCCTTCATGAATAAAAAAGCCAAGTCTTACTAAGGAGAAAGCCTTTTCCCTTCCCCGTTTTTCCTATGAAAGCCACATATTAAGGTCCAAAATGACTGCCGTAAGTTCCTGTAGCAGGCTTGGATAGACTTCCTTCAGGATCAGACAACTAACCCGAGTCTATTTAAGGCTTAAGTTGCATATATTTATTGTTATTATTGAGGAACACGGTCCCAATTGAAACAGGAACTGTTTTTTTATTTTTGAATGAAGCCCAGTTTAAGGTGAGTTTCTGTCATGTGCAAGTGAGAAAGATCTAATACGTAACTGTCTCTGCACTCTGCTGCAGAGGGAAAAAAGCCACTCAACGACCAAATTTTTTAGCTTCAGCCTCAGGAGGAATATGATATATAGCGTCCCACAGAGCTGCCACTTAAACATTTACTTGGCCACAGCCACAGGCTAATGAACACGGATGCTAGGCTAGCAAGATACCACATCTGCCCTCCTGGGCCCCAGGAAAAGGCAGGCAGAAAGTTTACAAACACATAAAATGCTGTCCGAGTGTGGGACGATGTTATGCGAGCACAGCAAAGGGAGTAATTTAGTTCAGTCTGGTTAATATTTCAAAACCTAGAAAATCATAAAATTCAAAAGTGCTTATTTGATCTGATTCAGCCACGTCAGCGTTTTATTCACCAGTAAACTCTTACTTATTCACTAAACAATAGCACAGATGAGCCAAAATAATATTTGCTTCGAATGAATTTATATTTTGAACTGGGTGTGTCTGTGGTTCTGGGAATTCGCCACACCCCTAATACACTGAATCAGAATGGAAGGTTCTAATTCAAAAGAAACCAGGCTGTCATTTGGCTGCACCAACCCTATCTCTTTCGTAGAGCAATTCCTGGTTCTTCCCAGTTTCTATGCCAGAGGACAGGTAGGAAACGCCACCACTCTGAAGGAATCAAAGTCTACCCTTATCCCGGCACCTCGACCCTCATTCCTTTAACAATATTAACTGAGTATCTACTACGTCAGATGCTGGGCTAGGTGTTGTGGATATGCCAAAAAAATAAGAGAATGCCTGCCCTCAAAGGGCTTATGTCTGCTGAGGCCAGCAGGTTGAGACAGGAAAGAGTCACCATGTTATTACAACGTACTGCAGCACTGAGTCCTAGGGAAAGGGAAATGAGAGGACTTTGGAAATACAGAGCAGAGGCTTGCAGAGCAGTCAAGGAAGGAACCCTAGAAAAAATAAGGTGTAGCTGGGAACCCCAAAATGCAAAGGTCTAGAGGCAAGATACAACATAGCATATTCAAGGAGCTTAACGTTCAAGCTCAATGAAGTTGTCTACCTGTATATTAGGTAGACAGCTGTATCATTTACTGAAATTATACATTTGATATGGAATATGATGAGTCCATTTCTGGACATGTTGAGTTCGGGGGTACCTGTTAGATATCCAAAGTTCCAGCAGGCAGGCATACAGGTTAAGAGCTGCATGGCCACCGCAGACACTGATACCCACTCTCCCAACCTGATGCAGGCACTTGGCGTAGCCTCAAATCTGAGAAAACAGTCACTGTGGCCTTCAAATCTGGGCTCATGCCAATTTTTGCTTTATTTTTACACCATGTCATCTATTTGCTGACTTTGCAGAAAGAACCAGTAAAGCGAAACCCAGAAACCATTCTGAGAGCCTGGTTACCACCCTCCTTGAGTTCTCCAAGGTGACTAATTTCCATTCACATCTTCACAGGAGGAGGCACCCTGGCAGGAGGTCTGGGTGGCTACTAATCAGTTACCAAGCTCCAATACCCCTCTTCCTGTATCTGCTTGTACCAAGTGGCTGTCACAAATTTACCTCATTTTGCCTTCTCCCCTCTAACTTGCCAGAGGAGATTAGTGGAGATTTGCGGGATGTGCCATGCATTTGAGATACATAGGCAGCTGGGGATTTGCGGGGCAGAGCGTGTTCAGTTTTAACATTTGTGGTCTTTTGGCGTACACGCCAGGTACCGCTTCATCATCCTGGCCCAGTATGTTGCATGGGACCAGAGTTCAGGCTGGTGACAGGTTTGGGCATGTGATGTATCTGAGCAAACCTGCAGAGAGTACGTGGAGTCAAGAAGAAGAGGTCAAAGGTGGAATCTCGAGGAACTCAGCAATTATGGAGCAGAGAAAGAGGAGATAGAGGAGTAAAAGACTAACGGACAGAAGGACTCCAGGCAATGAAAGCCAAGATCAAGAAGAGGGAGCAGTCATTCAACAGAATCTGATCAGAAGCAGAGAGTTCAAGAGAGAAAGGGAGTGAGAAGTAGATTTACTAAGAAGGGGCCTTGATGATCTTGGCCAGAGAAGTGGAAAAACGAAACAAAACAAGACTGAGGATGCACACAGGAGATACAGACAAGCCTTCAGAAAGGCTGGCAATAAAGCTGTAGAGAAGAGGGAGGAAGCAATGGCTGGGTACATGCATGCGTGTGCGTGGGGGTGGGTGGGTGTAAGAAGAGAAGTTTTAAGTACATTTAAAGGCTGCCGGGAAGGAGTCATTAAAGGAGGAAAGCCTGGAGATGATGGGGGAGGAAGGGAGTGACAACCAACACACATGTCCCTGAGGGAGTGGAAAGGGTTGTATCTGGAGCACAGTTGTAGCAAGAAAACCTCTTCCACCGTGGGAAGGAAAGAAGACAGATGGTACCAGTGCAGAAACTGCAGGTCTGGTGACAAGCTGAGGAAGTCACAACTCGATGGCTGTCTCCATAAAGCAGGAAGCCAGAGCATCTGCTGGAATTTAGAGACGTGATCAGGTATGAAGTTTAATGAGAGCGGAGAAGATATCAACTAACCATCGCGGCAAATGGAAGGGAGCTTTCCAAGGTGATGTTTCCAATGAGCCCGTTGCAAGGAGTCCTGAAATCAGTATTTTTTTTTAAACAGGGAATAAAAAAAAAATCAAAGTACATTGCAAATAGTAAAGGCAAGCATTGTATAATAAAATTAATATAACGTGTTTATGTATGTACTGAATCATGATGTAAAAATGTTCCTTCTGTGGGTGGCAGTCAAAATATTTGAAAGCCAATAGACGAGGACAAATGAAAGAAATTGCTTAGGAGCACTGAGGACTCAGGTAGGCTGGAAATAATTTTAGTTTGTGGTGGCACTAACCTACATTGCTAGCGATTTGCGCCTCACACCTAGCCTAGGCTAAAGGAGGTGATTAAGGTCAAAGGCCCCTGTTAACTGCTGTGACTCGAGGAGAACACGCATATAAAATACATAAAGTCATATATCTTGTCACTTACTCCACTTAATAATGCTAATTAAAACTTTTAAATTAATTTGATGATAAATTAAGAGGCTGTACTAGAAGAACAAGAACTGTACTACTCTGCTCGACCATATAATTGTGCTTTTTGCTGTCCATTAAAATTCTTCTACCAAAAGATCTTTAAGTGCTCTATTTAACTTGTAGATATAGCATGTATAAAAAAGGTTAAAAGGTGTTTTATTTTAAAACCACCCACGTTTTTATGATTTACAATAGCAAAAAGCAAGACAAAACCCACATAATCCCATTATTGTTAAAGACTCTCTAATAACTGAAAGCAAATCACTTCTCTCTTAGGAAGGTATTCCTCCACCTCTGAAGGAACCAAAAAGTGACTCCACTGCAGAAAAATGCATTTATTTTCCAGTCTCACTCATTTGTGAGATGCCCCATTGTTACAGATGAATCCCAACTGAAACAGTCAAAAAATGAACATCGCCATCTGCAAATATCTAGCCAAATGCTAAATATCACTCAGAGATGAAGGCTGCCCTTCAAAATCATCCGGCCCTGAGGTCTAATCCCATAAACCTACTTCCCAGGTTAGAGGGCAGCCTTTACCTCTTACTGGACAGTAGGAAGTCAGGTGACCCCTCCCCTTCCCCTAAGTTATTTAATAGGCCCATTATCATTTATTAAAGGAAAACAAAATTAACTGCAAAGCATTTCGCTCTTAATATGCTTCAAAAGTCATTCACAAATACAGCTGTAAAACCACTGTTTCTTTATTTCCAGTAATCACCTTAAACTTGGTAGCGGCAGAGGGGGCCAAGAGAAGCACATGGCCATTATTTTTCCGTTTAGGGTGCTTCCAACTCCTAGAACACATTCATTTTCATCATAATAAAGTGAAGCTATTTTACGTGTGTGACACTGTACTAGGTACCACAGAGAGCAATATTTTACTCAGGTAAACATTTATTTCTAGCAAAGGCAAGCCTCAACTTAACCAAAATGTATAAATAAGCTCTAACTACAAATGAATCCAGAAAAGATAGAAAAAGATGAATATTTTGTTGATTAATGAATGTTATCTTCCCATGTGGCCTGAATGCATTACAAATTCAAGAGCAGAAATGGGAATCGATGACATCCAACTCTGGAAAAACCTCTTTAAACACAGAAATTTATCTAATCCAGTGGTTTTCAAACTTTTTGATCTCAGGATCCCTGTACATGCTTAAATTAGTGAGGGCTTTAAAGAGTTCTTGTTATGTGGGTTGTATCTATTGCCATTTACCATATTAATTTTTTTTTTCCAGAGACACGGTCTCACTCTGTAGCCCAGGCTGAAGTGCAGTGGTACGATCATAGCTCACAGCAAACTCAGTCTTGGGCTCAAGTCATCCTCCCACCTCAGCCTCCCAAGTAGCTGGGACTAGAGGTACATGCCACCACACCCTGCTAATTTTTAAATTTTTTGTAGAGACAAAGTCTCACCATGTTGCCTAGGCTGGTCTCAAACTCCTGGCCTCAAATGATCCTCCTTACCTCAGCCTCCAAAAGTGCTAGGATTATAGCTGTGAGCCACCAAGCCTGGCCCATATTCAAAATATACAAATTTTTTAAGCAGTTGTTAATTACAAAATAATTTTAAAAGTTACATATTAATCTAAACACTTTTTTTTTTTTTTTGTAGAGACAGAGTCTCACTCTGTTCCCCAGGCTAGAGTGTCATAGCATCAGTCTAGCTCACAGCAACCTCATGCTCCTGGGCTCAAGTGATCCTCTTGCCTCAGTATCACCAGTAGTTGGGACCACAGACACATGCCGCCACCACGCCTGACTGAGGATCACTTGAGCCCAGGAGTCTGAGGTTGCTGTGAGTTGGGCTGACACCACGGCACTCTAGCCTGGGCAACAAAGCAAATTTCTGTCTCAAAAAAAAAAAAAACAAAAACAAAAACAAAAAAACACCATCCTTGGCTTGGGCTTTAGAAGAAAAGTTACCATTTTTCTGGTCTAATAATTATTTATACATAAGTCACCTCTTCTTGACTGCAAACTCTTTAGGGCTGAGCCCATCCTTTATGCCTTTGTCTTCTCATTGTCAACCACCACACCTTTGAAAAGATGGTAAATACCAGCATTCACTGTTCACTGAGAGTATTTACGTACAAATATTTATACATAGCTTAATTCCCCACCATGACCTTAAAAAGTAGAGAGGGTTGTCCTCTTTTTATAGAAATGAAAAGACCAAAGGTAAAGTAACTAATCCCCAGTTAGCTTTTAAGTAACACCACTGAGATCCAAACACAGATTTGACATGAGGCACACGATTCTCAAGGCTTGGTGTGTACCACAATCAGCCCGAGGGCCTATTAAAACTAGTTACTGGGCCCCATGTCCTGATTTCCCAATTTCAGTAGGTCTAGAGATAATTTGCATTTCTAGCAAATTCCCAGATGATGCTGACACTGCTGGTCTGGGGACCACATTTGGAGAACTATTGCTCTAACGACGACATTAGCCAACATGGCCTTGCAGAAAGTTCAATGTGTACATAGAAAAAAAAAAAAAAGAACACTAACAGACATCAAATTCATATGCAGTAAAAAGGCTGGAATTCTGACACATTTTTCAAAATTCAATTTGAGAAATGCTTTTTCTTTTATATTTTTCTACTCTGAATCTATGCCCTTCAAGAAAACTTACTTCAGGCTTCGGTTTGCCACACGGCCCCACCAGTGAGTCTGTATGGTAACAACCACTATCCTCACCATCCTGGCAGAGTGGGGCAGGTAAGAAACTAAAGTCTTCAGTTCTTGACCTTTTAGAGGGGGAGTGTTCAGGACCGGCCCTAACAAGATGAACGTGTCGGTGTCTCTTCCAAGCCGTCAACGGTTCAGCAGCATCTGCTGCAGTTGCAGAAGACAGACAGCTTTCCAACTTGATGCATCAGTTGGGGGAAACTGCAGCTAAATCTAAGTGACTATGACAGAGAGGATCCTTAATGGGGACGGAAGCTGAAGGCAACAGGCAAGGAAATGGACTCTACGAGAGGAGACATCTTCTCAGAACGTTAACTCTGGATCGGATACTGACTACCATACCAAAGAATCATAGCTGTGTCACTATTGATTAATCAATAGTGGCCCTGATTTGCTGGGAAAGCTGAAGAGCTATGGGTTCAATGGAACAAACTTCTGTCTAGGAAGCTGCAAAATTGGCACTGTTAAAACACAACTCTTTCAAATTGTTTAAAACTCTCCTACTGAGATGTACACGTCTTCAGCAACATTTCATTTCTCAGAGTAACATAACTTTCAAAGTCAGGGCAAAAAGATCGCAATAATTTTATTTCAGGGAATCCACTCTGAAAAGTAGAAGCTGTAATGCAGCTATTACCTAAAGGGGTTATCTCCAGGAGCATCTTAATTTTTCTGAGACATTTATGGTGGGGATTCTCGCATACCAACTGCACACGGATCAAGACACAAACCTCACACCTCATCACGGCAAAAGCAAAATAACTGAAGGGAATAAAAAAAGAAGGAAGGAAAACCAGTGGGCTTATATTTAAAGGGAAGAAGAAAAAAAAGAAAAAACAACCCTGGTCAGACTGGAAGTCAAACAATCTGACGTTACTCAAGTCAGGTGTCTTACCGGGTTCTCTAACGCCTCAGTTTACAGCAATGTTCTGGGAATGAAAAGAGGCGCTAGACAGTAGCGCTCTTTAGAAACAAAAATTAAGTGATTCTCAGGGATGTGATTTTTTGGTACTTAAGAGCTTGTAAGGTAAACGCGCACTAAAACTGCTTCCTAAAACCTGTGCACTCAGTGGGGCTATGGT
>RJWJ010032764.1:0-18332 GCA_004363605.1 Indri indri
GATCTGGTACAGGGAAGAGAGTGAAAGAAATAAAATCAGATACAGGGAAGAGAGTGAAAGAAATAAAATCAGACTATCCAAGTTCATATCTCATCTCTGCCATTTTCTGGCTATGTGACTTCAACAGGTCTCAGTTAAGTGGTGATTCCATAAGCACGAGTGCCCTCATCTGTGAAATCATTGTAACAATGCCCTACTCATAGGGTCATGTGAAGACTGCTTGTAATACCATATGGAAATTCTAGCATATCTTCTGGTACACAGTAGGCAGTCAATAAATGTTATTTTAGTCAAATAAGTTATTGTAAAAATAGTCTATTAGATGTCAACCATGTGATAAGTCTTTAACCGTTTATTCTGAAATAAATTAAGACTTAGACAAAAGTTACAAAGATAGTCCAAGTTCTCTTATAGACTTCACTCTAACTCCTCCAATTATATATATTATTTTAATATAAATGATATTTCTTAATATAATTTTTTGGGGAAACATTTGAAAGTAAGTTGCAAGCATATCATCCTTTCACTCTTATATACTTCAGTATATATTTCTGAAGAATAACATTATCTTATACAACCAGTATAGAATTATAAAAATTAGAAACAAGCACTGATATACTATTGTGACATCATCTATAGACTTACTCAAATTTCATCCATTGTCCCATCAAAGTCCTTCACAGCAAAAGAAAAAAATATATATTTTCTGGTCCAAAATCCATTCCAGGATCATATATTTCATTTACCAGTCATGTTTCTTTGGTTTCTTTCAATCTAGAAAATGTTCTCTACTTTTCTTTGTCTTTCTTAACCTTGACATTTGGAGAGTACAGTCCTGCATTTTGTAGACTGTTCCTCAGTTTTGGTTTCTCCATTGTTTTCTCATGATTAGAGCAGTTTATGCCCTTTGGCAAAAAAAAATAACACAAGAGTAATGTTGTTTTCTTCTCTGTGCATTGTATCAGGAGGCACATAAAGTCAATTTGTCCCATTAATGGTGATACTATCTTCCATCACTAGATTAAGATGGTGTGTGAGGCATCTCCACCATGGTTACTCATTTTCCTTTTGTAATCAATAAGCACCTTGTGAGGATATCTTTTGAGACTAAATAAACATCCTATTGCATGTTTTTGTCTACTAGTTTTACCATGCAGTGATGATTTTTACCTAAAACAATTATTACTATGGAGATCACCAAATGAAGATTTTCTGATTGCTCCTACATTTATTAGACACAATCATATAATAACATTTATTATTAACTGTAAGCAAACTAATATTTAGTTGATTTTTCTAATAACCAATGTTAAGAGAAACCACCCATTGAGGCATCAGAGGAAAATGTTGTTAATCTGTTATGCACATCTTTTTAAAAGCTAGATTATTGTCATCATGACAGCATCTGCTTAAAATACATTTTTAGAATTGCATTAAAACCCTGACACAAAGAACACTAAATTCTGGTAAGAGTTACTGTCTCTAATAGGAAATAGGAGACTAGAACTCGCCTAAAATAGGATTAGTCAAATAACATTGGTTGAGTGTACTGGAGAAGTAAGAGAAGGGTGTTTAGATATATTTATTAACTAACATGTCTTAGGGTTCTATTTTTCTTTCTCTCTAAAGTCACCTTGTTTCTGAAGAAATCTATGGTCCTACATTTACTGTGAAGTTCAAAATAAAATTGAAGAAATCACTTTATATTTTTACAAGTAGATTTTTATTGGCTAATAGTAGAGAATTCAGAGAAGAAAACTCATCACTAAAAGATACGTGAAGAAATTTCTTCAAAGGTGCTTTTCTATATGCTTAGAAGTTCAGAATTTTTTCAAAATTGTAATTTATACTTTTCTCCCTCAAGGTCTCTATATTTTGGCTTTTATGATACCACTTTACTTCTTATTCCTAACACAAATTTTCTGAACAGTATAAAAGAGTGCCAAAGTGAGTATTAAGAAAATTTGAAAATTTTACTATCATGTGATATTGGGAAATTTATTTTCTTCTTTATTGTAGAGCAATATTTTACCATGATAGAATGAATGAGAAATTAGTAAAAAGTCTTAATTACATATTAATTGTTGATAAATTAAATTTTCAGCTTTCGAATATTTATGGTAAAACAAACTAATTGGTCCTGCTAGATGCATTTTGCTGTCTATACAGATTAGAGATGATTTGGATAAGTAGATCTAGTAAAGCACTAGTAATCTAATGGAAGATCCAGTATCCAGATTCAGCTCAATACTAATTAGTTATTTGATCTTGGGTGAGTTACATAAATATCAGTCACCCTATTTATCTGTAAAAGGAGAGAGTTAGATCATATCATCTCTTGAGGTTTCTTTAAGAGTTAAAATTCTATTATTGTAAGGAAAAACTGTTCTGATTCTATTTCTGAAATTCTGATTATAGTTCTACTTAGCACACTATATCCAAATGATGAGTAACTTTATCCCAGCCCCTTCTCAAAGTACCATTAACTATGCATTATTCATGATCAAAAATAAAATATCACTGATTCAAATTACCAACATTCAAATCATGAGATTTTACTACCCATAGTCTGCATGTATTTCCTTTATGTTAGTAAACATTTGCATTATTCAACTAAACCTTCCTCTTTTTTTCTCTCCCCAAACCATCTTCTGATTATAATTTGGCTTCCATAAAAATTTGCTTTCATACAAGGACTGCACAAACATTCTAATCTGCCTGAAATTTTCACAATATCGGTAAGATGCATTCTGGTGAATATTTTATTCTTATGTGTTTGCTTAGTATGAAACAACTCCTTCATGTTCTGATTTCTCTAGAAAACTGACAAAAATCAAGTTTCTGTACCACTGGATCAGCAAAGCTATCATCCCTGGGCCCTGGTAAATTCACTAACTAGTTAAAGTCTGATAATAGAGAGTCAGCAGACCTTGCCCCAGAGATAACCCCACCTCACCACAAGTTTCGCTTGGAATGTATTACTTCCTACTTCACATCGGGCATTTCTGCAGGCTTCAAGCCACATATCAGAGCTATTCAGGTAGAAAGGGCTCTCGTAATTTTGGATCTAATTCTTAGAGGTTTACGTGATAGGAAAATACTGTTAGATAAGAGCTGCCAATCAAAAAATTCAACCTTTTCCATTTGCATATTAAGAAAATGTGAGAAACATACAATCATAAAGGCAAACACCCAAAGCGATGATTCTAGTGCCCAGGATATTAAGGTGAGTGATGGAAGAACTCAAACTCAAATCATTAAGTTATATCTAATATTTAGTTTTATCTAATAACTTATATGTCTAACACCAGATTTAGGCAGAGCTTACCTCGGTGCATACCTCCTGAAAACAAACTATTTTACTTTAAATACTGGATTTTTTTTCAGTTAGAGAAACCACACATCTAATTTTCACTCAGCCTTGTTAAACTAAGTAGATGTCCTCATCCTGGATCAAACTTTTTCTGCCATGCTACTTTCACGACCTGCTTAATGTCTACCTATATTCTGTACAGGTGTATCCAGGTAATAACGATCACTTATCTGGTGGCAAGGTTTTTGTTGTACATTGCTGAGATGTCTAGATATGTGTTAATAGGTCAAGCCATGTTAAGGCTCTCATCTAGGTGCAGCCATATTTGTTCTTTCTGTTTTTTGATCATTTACTTCTCAGAATGCCTTTGGTTTCCTATATAATAGTTCTATTTCTATTTTTAAAACATCACACATGTATGGACACATGCCAAGTATATGCCTATGCACCTTAATAGATAAACAGGCAGATAGATAGTAGATATCCTCTTATTCATTTTGTCTCTGTTTTGCCCTCTTTCTTAAGTTCTTTTGTCTCCTCCAAATGGATTAAATCAACTATCCACTCTCTCGACCTAAATCCTAGGGATTCTTTTCCTAAACCTTAACAGCTCAATTTTCTAAAAGATATAAATCATAGAACTTTCTTACCATGCTGGAAGTTAACCTGGTAGAACCCTGGGCTTCACATTTTTTCAACTCCTTTTTCTCTGATTCCTGCATTCCACTTCTTCTTGCCACCATGATTGAGAACAGACATTTAATGCCAGATACTTTGCAATTTCATCTCATATAATATTACTAACAAGCATACCAGATACTGAACATTATCCATATTTTACATGCAAACATGCTGAAGATGAGAGAAGAGTGGTAGCCGTGCAATGCTGATCAGTGGTAGATTCTGATCTGCCGAACTCAAATGTCCAAGCCCTTTCTACCGTACCAGACTGTTACACAATGAAAATGTCGCCTTCAGGCTTTAAGTCTATCTGTGGTATCTAATAAAAAATAAATCAGAGACAGTAGGGTCCCAATATTTCACTTTGTTTGTCAGTTTCAGATTTAATTATTTTCAAAACTGTGTGCATTATAGGCAAATTATAATTATATGGGAGAAGGGGGATGAGTGTGTAGACGTGTAAAAAACCAAGCCCTAAATTTTTAGGATGTCTTGTTAAATTATTACTGATTTAACTTTTGTAACCATTGTCATACAAGAAGTTTGGCTATAGCTGAATTTATTACATGCCAATCAAATTAGTTCAGTACACAAGTGACTTTGTGCTGCAGGATGGTTCTGGGAATCTCCTTTTGATTTGAGGATTGCCATTTACCCATTCCTGGAAGAAAAGAATGATGGCTGAGGTGGTTGTGAGTAGACAATGACCCCATTAATCATGGTGCTGTAGATATGAGTTGTTCCTTGCAGTGACTCATTACAGAATGCATCAAATAATAAACACTGTCAGCTAGCTAGGAGTGAGAGAAGACTGACAGATGGTCAATAAATTCAGAACTGGCATATTTTTGTAAATTGATTACAGGTTTGAAGGCTTGCAGTGCTTTTTGCCACAACTTTAAATCATCAAAGTTGTCTTCCAGATTAAGCAATTAAAATATAAACATGAAAAGTCCGAATCATTTGAGAATGGGATATTTTCTACTTTCTTATGCCACTGAAATTTACCCAATTATTTTTACTAGAAAAAATTATTTTTAAAGTTTATGCAAAAAAATGTAGTGGTTAAACTGCAGGTATTTTCCTATGAATGCCATGAAATATCTATGTAAAATTTAGAAAAAAATATCACCTCAAAATCCATGAAACTTTTTTCTTGCAGGCTATTATTATCTTCAATATAAATAGATAAAGTTAAAAAGAAAATGTATGCAAAACTTGAATGATGTGTGATACTTTATGAAATACATTTCACAAGCCTAGATATTCTGCCATGTAAAATGTAGTTACCATCGTTGATGTAGTTCTCTCTTCTTATAACAGACAAAATTTTGTGAGTCTTATTTTAGTGGTTTGGGGAGATTTATAAAAAGCATGCCAATTCCAAAGCCTAAGGCAGTACATTCAATAAAGGCAACAAACCTGTCTTCTGTGTTCAGACAGCCTGCACCAGTTACTCCTTTTTGATAGCTCTTTCTTCACAAAGCATAGATTATAAAAGAAATCTGTTCTCTAAGATGATGAGAAAATGCTTATTCAGTTCTTTAATTAGGGGCAAGCTTATGTTTAATGTCAGCATTATAAATAAATACCTAAAACATATTTTTTTCTTTCCCCAAGGTTAACTGCTGTTCTTTTTTTTTCTCCCTCCTGACATACTCCACTTGGTGCCTATTAATATTATGGGTTTAATTATGTCCCCCTCAAAAGATATGTTCAAGTCTGAACCCCCAATACCTAGGATTGTAACCTTATTTGGAAATAGGGTCTTTGCAGGTGTAATCAAGTTTAAGATGAGATCATACTTGATTTGGATTAATCCAATATGATTGGCGCTCTTATAAGAAGAGGACAAACAACAGAGACACAGACACATGAGGGGAGAACATCATGGGATGGCAGAGGCAGAGATTAAAGCAGCCACAAGGCAAGGAACATCAACGATTGTTGCAAACCACCTGAATCTAAGAGGCAAGGAAGAATTCTCCCCTCTAGGCTTCAGAGGACGTGTAGTCCTCTGAAATCTTGCTTTCAGTCTTCTAACCCATAGAACCCTAAGGCAATAAATTTCTGTTATTTTAAGCCACCCATTTTCTAGTACATTGTTACAGCAGCCCTACAAAATAGATATACTTTCCATCCTGCTTTGTGCCCAAGGAGATGACCCATATAGGCTGCAACTATGGGCTTCCTCTCACATCTGATTCAGTTAGGACAAAATAAAGTTCTGGCAGGAAATTTGAGGACAGTAAGAAAGTAAGAACGGAATTTGTTACCCCAGTTCCCTTCCTCTAGGTTGCTTTGATGTGCTGGTTCCTCTCCCGAAAGCTACAGCTCCAGTGTTTATCTCTCTCCATACTGCTGCCCTCTCTGAGTCTGGTAACTGCCTGGTCCCCTTTCCCCTTCAGACCCGTGGGTGGTAGGGCTCCAGCTGTTTTCATCTCTATCAAGTATCAATTGCAACATAATAAATTACCATGCACTGAGTGATTTAAACCAACACACATTTATTATCTCAAAGTTTCTATGGGTCAGGAATCAGATATGGCTTACCTGGGTTCTCTGATTTAGCATCTCCCAGGAAGGAGCAATCACAGTATTGGCCAGGGCTGGAGCTCATCTGAAGATTCAGCTAAGGAAGAATTTATTTCAAACTCACTTTCATGGTTTTTGGCCATATTTAGTTCCTTGGGGGTTGTTGGAGTGAGCACCTCAGTTCCTCTCTGGCTGTTGAGCAGGGCCATCCTCCATCCCTTGCCATACAGCCCTCCCCAGCATGGCAGCTCGCTGCACCAAAGCCAGCAAGGGCAGGCGTCTTTGGTAATTTGATCATGGAAGTGCCCTACCCTCAAAGTTGAGATATTCTATTGATTATAAACAATTTAATTAAGGGGAGGAGATTACATGAGGCAGCAAATACCACAAGGTCAGGATCATTGGGGTCATCTTAAAAGCTGCCTACCATACCATCTCTTGTTAGAGCACTTAAATGCTTCCCACAGCTTAGTAAATAGTCCCCTCTTTGAGTGCACTGCCTCAAGATGATAACTGCTACAGATGGTGAGAAACCAAATTTAATCACTCTTCTTTCTACTCACTCTGATGAATTACTATTCATTCTGAATAGCGTGCTGGTTTCCAAAATTCACCAAAACTAAAAGCTATCAGTACTGGACATTCTCAACATACTCATTCATCCAGGCCAGTAATAAGGTCAACAAACTCAACAATTCAACTAAGATATGAAATAAAACTTTTTAATGAAATAATTTACATTTATGATTGATTAGATCAAAGAAGAATTGGCTCATGAGAGACGATGTAGGATATCAAGGACCTACACAACCATTGTGCGGTGTGGTAGATTCAACAATCGTGAATAGAACAACTGAAAATATAGTAATCAAGATAAATATTAAAAATGATCATGGAGAGAAGACAGACATCAGAGCTTCTGGTTCTTTCAGTGTGGGAGTGGCAACATGGCCAAGAGATTAAAAAAAAAAAGAAAAAGACGGTAAACAAGATGAGTCAAGAAAGGAGCAGATGAGAACACCCAGAGAAGCCTGGGAACTGGGAAGCCCGGAAAGTGTGCAGGGCAGGGCTGTAATTACAACATGGGAAGAAACCCATTTGCCTTTGGAACAAGGGGAAGCCCATCAGGTTAAAGACTCTTGCACAGATATAAAAGTTTTATGCAGGACAAGTGGGCATATTAGTGATTCTCTTTATAAGAAAACAAGTAAAGGGTGGTTTGATTTTTTTCCCTTTTTTAATGTTTTTTATCTCTCAAGGAATAAAATATTGCAAACACAATTTCAAGGAAATAATACCAAGCCAGAGCAGACTGGAAATACAGTACTTCTTTGCCTGAACTCAAATGTCAAGGTATCATGTGATACAGAGCAATTCACTTAATATTTTTAATCTCCCCATGTATAAAACAGAATAATAACATCTACCTTGCCTAGATCACAAGAACATTGTGAAGATCAAATGAGACAATGAAGATAAAAATACTTTGAAAAGCAAAATGCATCAAATAAATATTATTAAAAATATTTTTCAAAACTCAATCATGTGCTGTATATTTATGACAGTTATAGGTCTCAGTAAAGCATATCTTAATAGATGTCTCCAAATGTTGTCATTAAAATTATAAAAGCATAAAATTTTCTTTACCTTGCTTATTATTGGGGCATTTTGGTAACTATTGAACTAAAACATAATATATAAAAATATATCGACTTAACGGCACTAGAAATTTTTTTCTAAGATATGATTCAGTGATTCATGTCAGTTCTATATTGTGAAAAATGAGGGTAATATTTTCTAACAGTTCCTGACATAGTTTCCTTCTCAGTAATTAGATACCTCCCTGGGAAATGCTATGGTGGAAGGAGAAAGAGATGATACAGGAAACACTCTTGAAGAGAAAAAAACAAAATAGAGTTTTTTCCAAGGGTAAAAAACAAAAGAAGAAAGACAGAAAGAGAGATGCTGATTTCATTTTCTGCCAGCCTAGCATGCTTCAGTAGAAAGGATACTAGATTGTTTAGGATAAATGTAATCTAAAGCTGCGGTCCCCAACCCCCAGGCTGTCCAGGTACCATTTGTGGTCTGTTAGGAACCCGGGGTGTATCACTGCTTGTGTTCCATCCCCACCGCCCCCCACAACCCCCATCCCCAGAAAAATTGTCTTCCATTAAACCAGTGCCTAGTGCCAAAAAGGCTGGGGACTGTTGATCTAAAGGACTTAGATACTTCTAAGGGATCTTATGCCCAGTGGGTAGATACCACCTAGAAGTCCTCACCCACCATGACCTGGCCACTGCCCAGAAGTGGTGGCATGGCAGGCACAGGGAATGGAAGATCTGGAATTAGTGCTGCTGAAACTGCCTCACCTTCCATGGGATGCGGGATTCCCAGTGGAGAACTGGAAGTAGCTGAGAAGTGAGAGCTAGCCTGCCTACCATGGGACACTGTGGTAAAGGTAATGATAAACCTATGTTGGGGCACAGATGAAAAGCCTAAGCCAAGCAAATATAGAACTTGGTTGAGACTCAGACGATTCGCAGAAAGAAGGCAAGTCTAGGAGAAGCCAGCTCAACCCAGGAAATAGTCCTAGGGTCATCAGCTTTCCCAGCTCTGCAGGAAATGATGGCAGGATGCCAATGAGCAGGTGCAACAAAAGATTTGTCCCAGAGAACAGTAAGGAATGCAAAGGACCACACAAGGTCCATGCTCAGATCTAAGCCCTCCACCCGCACACTGAGAAAGGGCTCAGCAGTCTCCCCTTTGGGCATACATGGTATCTAATGCAAACTAAAGAATTAGCAGACAAAGGGAGAAATGTCTCTGAAACAGAGTTGAGCTCTGTAATACTTCAATATTTATCTGAAAGGAGAAAGGCTTAAGTCAGAAGAGACTAAAATACATTTACTTAGTAAGTTTACATATTATCTAACACCCTGTAGATAGAGGTTATGAGAAAGTTCAAATCAGTTACAGAGAAATTTTTGTACATCTTAGTGTATAAATTTTCAGTGTTACCATATTTCCAAACCTGTTTCACATACACATTTTAAAAGAAGCATCACATTTCAGACCCACAAAGAATTTAACCACTTAACATGAGCAAACATAATTTGCATAAATTTCTGCCTTACTGTGGAATGACAGATTCTGAAATGAATTTATATGTGCAACATAGCGCATTATATGTGACAAGTATGTAACGGCACAAGGCAAGCGTCCTCAGGCAATGATGCCCCCTTCTTCTGAATGGGACGTGAACCCTGTAAACCAAAGGTCAGTGCAAGTACAGCCCATGGTTACTTATTTTCCAGTTCACAGGCTTTTGAGTGCAGTAAGGTATTTATAAGTTCTTTTAAGTAGAAATTTTGATCTGGAATGCCAAGTCAGCCTTGAGAAGAAATGCATGTTATGCGATACAAATAGGGAATAATTCGGGACTTGGCTTAACTTCTTATTTTTACCCCATTCCAGATTTATTCTTTATGAGATCTAAATATGAGAAACATTTTGAATATCGAACAGATTTTTGAAAACCTGAAGCAGAGGAGACCATTTACTGCAAATGGGAAAAAAGATCCAATCGTGGTATCATGAAATCATATTAGTAATCTTCAAATACTTACTATATGAAGCATTTTATCTTCAGAAGTCAGTAAGAAAAAAAGAGGTAATATTAGCTTATTTTTCAGGGAAAATGTGTGTTTAAATTCTTAGAAAATATTACTTCAGAAGTCAACCTAGAACACATATTTCAGTTTATAGCAGCACAATTCACAATTGCAAAGATGTGGAAACAACCCAAGTGTCCATCAATACATGAGTGGATTAATAACATGTGGTATATGTATACCATGGAGTACTGTTCAGCTTTAAGAGACAATGGTGATATAGCACCTCTCATATTCTCCTGGATAGAGCTGGAACGCATTCTACTAAGTGAAGTATCCCAAGAATGGAAAAACAAGCGCCACATGTATTCACCATCAAATTGGTATTAACTGATCAACACATAAGTGCACATATAAGAATAACATCTATTGGATGTCGGGGAGGGGGGGAGGAGGAAGGAGGGGAGGGGTATATGCATACACAAAGAGTGCGATGAGCACCATCTGAGGGACGGACGCACTTGTAACTTGGACTTGGGGGTGGAGGGGGGGGCAAGGGCAACATACCTAACCTAAACATCCATACCCCCATAATATCCTGAAATAAAAAAAAAAAGAACACGTATTTCAGCAGACAATATCAGTAACACAACAAACCAAGTACAAACAAATTTTTTGACTTTCTGATTGAGCAATGGTCTCTGTACAGGAGGACCAATAATTGCTTTGCTGGATTTTTTTCTTTAATGAACAATTTCAATAATTTCAAATATAGTATTAGTGACATTTATTTCCAGATCCACTGGTTTATTCAACTAAAGCCAAGAGGTAAAATGTTCCTGCAAAAGTAACTATCTGTACCTTCCCTTAAGCAGCTTCATATTTTCCCAAGGTCCATCTATAATTAGAAGATTTTCAGAAGTGAACTAGCAAGAATCAGCCTTAGTTATGACAAGCTAGAATTTCTACGGAGAGATGCAAATTTTTTTTTCTTTTGAGACAGAGTCTCACTCTGTCATCCAGGCTAGAGTGCCGTGGCATCAGCCTAGCTCACAGCAACCTCAAACTCCTGGGCTCAAGTGATCCTCCTGCCTCAGCCTCCCAAGTAGCCAGGACTACAGGCACACACCACTGTGCCTAACTAATTTTTTGTTTCTATTTTTAGTTTCCCAGCTAATTTTTTTTTCTATTTTTAGTAGAAACAGGTCTCAGTCTTGCTCAGGCTGATCTGGAACTCCTGACCTCAGGCGATCCTCCCGCCTGGGCCTCCCAGAGTGCTAGGATTACAGGCATGAGCCATTGTACCTGGCTGCAAATTTTGATTTATAAAATGGTCCAAACATTTCCATTCCCTACAGCAAGGGATAGATTACGGCTAATATCCAACCAACATGGCTACTCACAAACTCCATGAGATAAATACTAAATAAAAAATCACTTGATTCATTTATTTTCCACCTGAGAGTTTTTGAAGTATCTAGAAATTCGCCTTTTGGGATAGTCTGCCTGAAATCGGCAACATAATTGGTTCCTTGATTTTCCGTTTTAAAAACCGGATATTAAATTAAGAGGGAATTTCAGTTGCTAGTATTGTATTTTCATAGATTTTGTATATTTGAGGGAAATGCTAATAACTTGTAACATAATTTTGTAAAAGTCATTATTATTGTTTTTCCTTATATGTGTCACTTCAAAAAGTAAAAGAACTTGAATTTGTCTGTGCCTTCAGCAACAGGGAGTGGCCACTTTTGGAATAAGTGCTGGCCATGGATGAATTTTAAAAGAGTCAGTGACAGGTTGGAAAAACATGTAGCTAAATTGGGTAGAAAAGGTTGGATCAAAAATAAATAATCATGCTTGCTTCACACATTTGCTTACACTTGCAGCTACTTCTGGCTTCTATCTTATATCTCAAGTTGCTTCAGAAGTAGTCAAAATATATTGGAAATAAATTTTCAGTAGCTTCAAGATAAACTGTATCCTGGCTGGATACTTTAAATATTTTAATTTTTCTGAAAATTCATGTATGGTAAGTCACATTCACGCCCCCAAAATTTATAGTCCCTGAGTGGCAATAATTCCTGCCTCTGCTGCTGACTCACAGCCTTGACAATTCCGTTCTTTTTTTTTTTTAATATCATGAAACATAATACTGCCAGCTCTGACAGGAAGGTAAGCCTCACAATTATTTTCTCTTCCACACTCAGTATTCATAAACTAGGTTGATTAAAGCATTGTTTTGGATGTGGTTTATCACACATGCTACTGCGTTGTGACTAGCAAAGAAACTTAAACACTGGAAAATATCAACAGTGTGATTAGCTATTGAAGAGAAAGGAGCCCGTCCTCATTGATCCTTTGGAAAGTCATATTCAGCTATGCAACATTATCAGAAAAGTACAGACAAGATATTTCCTGAGGGCCACTCCATTATATTTTGTTTAATTCAGAGCAGTAGTCTCCCATCTTAGTCATTTCCAATATTTAGGGTAGGTAATCCCATGAGAGATTAGGTGACTTTTAGGGAGTGAAAAAGGAACAAGAGTGGGGTACATTTTTGTTTTTGTACTATCAGTTTACCTGGTAATTAATATTTTCTATAAATATCCCTATTTCAAAAATGATTCCTTTTCAATTCTAACTTTATAAGCTGGAACTTTTTGAGCTATATAAAAGTATGGTAAAAATGCCTGTGTATCAGGAATTCTGTTTTGATTTATGTTGTTGTTGTTGTCTTAACCATTGGGACATAGTATAATAGAATAGAGGATGACTGGTTAGAATCAGACATTTCTTTCTTGTAATAAAGTCCCCTTACGCCCCTGAGGAAATTAGTTTTGTTTTGTTTTGTTTTTAATCCTTGTTCTCTCCATATATTAAATAGGTATGAAAGTAACCATCATGTTCCATAGAATGTGATGTGTATTTTAATTGATTTATATAACGAAATTTTGAGATCTCAGCTTAGAAAGTTCTAAGGAAGCACCAAGCATGATGACCTGTCTACAACTCCAAAGTTATTATATTTCATCTTCTGTTATATTTCAATAACTGTTTAAAAGTAGAGTTCTAAAGAAATGATTTTCAAACTTGAAAGAGCATCAGAATCACAGGGAAAGCTTGTGAAAGTACAGAATTCTGGGCCTCATCCTGATTCAGTAGGGCTGGAGTGGCATCTAGGAATTTGCATTCTTAATTTGCACAATAGATTTGTCCTGTGAACACACATAAAAATAGTAACTATAAAATATACAAAGGTGGCTATAGAGTAAGATAAACTTACTTTTTTATCTCCTTATTTATTTCGATGTGAATTTTTGCAAGCTTGCTAAAGTGGTTCAGACCATAGGAAAAAGTCATATGGCCTGGGTTACTTAGATGAATCACATGCTTAGCAGGAGAGATGTTTGGCAAGCTCTCAACATTAGATCATTGTACCATAAACTGTATTTTCTCCAGCACACAATAGCTAGTAGTCCAGCTAACTCAATGAAAACAATATTAACGCTGGTACATTACCAGACAATCACATTCCCATTAGCATCAGCCTCTGTGAAAGGTATTCCCAAGTTGGAAGATAGCCAAACTCCTTCAGACCATCTCAACTTACAACACAATGTAATTTGGAAATGGCCATATGGCAATAAATATGGCTACAAAATATCACACAAGCTCTTGCTCAGCCTTCTTGTGTGACAGAGAGAACTGAGCATCTAGAGATGTCATATATATATATATATATATACACACACACATATATATATATAAATAACATTATATATAACATATTAGCATAATATTTGGCCCTATAGCCACAGAAAAATAAACATTCTTTCTGAAATCGAATAAAAAATCATTTTATCACTCTAGTCACTTTTAATACACAAATGCTTGCCTATGCCCTGGATTACAAGCAATGTTTCTTATATTACACAAGTGGTCACATTTACTTCCTCAAAAGAGATTGCTTACACCATTTTTTCTTTATTTGGTGAATGAAAGAACTAACATTGACGACATTAAAACAGGAATATTTAAAACCTGATAGAATCTGCAGTGAGGTCTGTTCCCAGTTTCTCCTCTGCTGTGTATCAGTCAGTAGATAGTAGTGGACTTCTCATCATAAGAATTAGCTGATCTATTCTCTTGCTTTCTTAGCATTATCCTTCAAGTACAGCCACCTGCTCAGGCAATCCACATGACTTTCTGTGACTTCTCAGTAAATGAAGCTCACTCCACGAACCCAAGGATACTGTCAATCTAAAATATCGATAGGAAAGCTTGAATTGCACATTTTATGATCAGCCAACTGTACTTAGGCAGTAGCCATATTTAGAAGAGAGCCATTTTCTGATCTTTTAAAATCATAGTCTACTTTGCCCTCTCACCAATATTAGAAAATCTATCATTTTGTATATTAAATGCCATATTACTGAAAATGCAGCAGAATAAATTGGTGACTCTCTTTGTACCCAAAGGAATTTCAGAGTTGTTGTTTCTTTTAGTCAGAAATCTCCAGGAAACAGCATAGGAATGTTTAACGTATCTTCATAGAAATGTGGCTGAAAAATATGAAATTAGCATGTACTTATGCCATGCAACCAGCCCCATGTTAATTTCCTGAAAATATTTCTCTTCATCAAGACATTTATTTTCCTGATACATTTACAGCAAAGATTGCCTACTTTGTTGGGGGAAGGATAGGGAAACTTCCCCCAACTCAACTTTTTTCAGCCTTATGTAAAAAAATGCTAGATTTTATTGCATGTCCTTCTACCACTTCTGTACCCTTCTCAACGTGAGAGGTTCTCAGTTCCCTAAAGATAGAACATTCTGATTCAATGAGATTAGACGGACATTAAGTAAAATGGTGGTATTTTAATTTGGGTTTTATCTAATTTTACCCTTTAACTAAGTCAATTTTTAAAATATCCATCCCACCACAACAAGTGAGACTTAAACAGAAGCTAAATCATTGGCAAACAGAAGCTAAATCATTGGCAAAATAGACTACAATATGGCTAATACTCTATTTCCCACCATGTTAAATGTAAAATGGCTCTGTTCTGACTACATCGGTTAAAAATATCCACTCAAAATCACCTCGGGCAATGCTACTGCCCCTGGTATAACTCAGCCATTATTTCTTGACTGTCATAATACTGACCTTAGAAGGTTTCCCTTTGGTCTCAATGAAAGCACAAAAAGAAAGAAAATTTTTAAACAATGTCATGAGTATAACACATGTATGAGATATTAGATAAAATTAGTTATGTGTGGTCACAGCCCAGTTCTGATATAATGAAATGAATACTCACCTGGAGTCAGAAGACCTAGGTTTGTGACTAGGATCTATTCCTTGCTATTTATGGAATTCTCATAATTTCTCTGAGCTTCCATCCCCACCATAAAGGGAAAAAAGGAGAGCATAACGATGTATCCTTCATAACACTGTCATGGGCATCAAAAAAGATAATGTATTCTAAAATACTTTGGGACTATAGACTGTCCATATAAATATTAAGTTTTTCCACCCTACCTCCTCATCATATTTTACCCCTGTTGTCACAAAGGAACAGTCTTCTAGACAATCTCAACGTTCAGTTCATGGATTCAAATGCTGCCCATAAGCTGCTGGCTTCCATATTTCCATTTCTCATTTAAAATTCCATCTCACTCCAAACCAATTGCCTTCTGCACATCTTTACTCTAGAGTCATCTCAGGCTCCTCAAATTACACATGTCAAAATCAGAACCCACCCACCATCCACCCCTTCTCCTCTTAAAATCTGTCAAATTTCCTACATTCTTGTCCTTGGTGACTAGAACCACCATCCATTACTATCTATTTCTCCCTTTACTCAGTCATCTACACCTGACTGGTCTCCAGCCTTGTTAATTCTAGGTCATTAATACTGCCCAGTTCCATATGTTTTGTCTCAACCACTATTGTCACTGTTGAGGTTCAGGGCCTCACCTCTTCTTTCCTCTTCTCTTGTGTTACTCACAGATCTCATCTCAGTCTCCCATTCCACTTCATCCTCCACACTGCTGACAAAATGCTCTCATTAAGCACATATCCGATTAGGTTATTCCTAGCCTAAAATCCTCCATTAACTGAGCATAATTCTGAGGGTAAAATAAAAATTCCTTTATGCAGACTTCTCCAGATCTAGCCTCCTTCTAGAGCTACCTCAACCGTCTAGATTTTCACCATTCACACCCTAATTTCCAGTCACATTGAAACTGGAAGTTCTCCAAGTGCACCTCATAGTTCCGCTAAGCCAATCCTTTCCACCTGCCTCTCCCACTCCCTAAGAGTTCTTCCACTTCATTTTTTTTGCCTCTCATTCTTGAAGAAACATTAGGCAGACACTCTTCCAAGAAACTTTGCTTCAGACTGAAATTTGGCTCCCCCTTCTGTGCTGGCAGGTCACCCTCCTCACCCCCTTATTACTCACAATACGTTCACAGTGCTATAATTGTTAGTTTATTTTTCTCTCTCAATTAAAATGTAAGCATTAATTTTTATTTGAATATCTCATTTACCAATGTCAGTTATGTTCCCCAGAAGATTGTAGATATTCAATAAATGATTGCTGAGTAAGTACATTTTCCCTAATCATTTGTCCTTCTTAGTCTTTAATTTTTGTAAAAAAGTCACTAAAATGTTATGAAAGACTAAATTAATGATGTCTAATCTACCAATAGAAATGCTACCTACTTGCCTGCATACATCTCCAAATTCAATTTTACCAATGAAAATATCATATATGCATAGAGTTAGGAATTCCACTTCTAGAAATGTAAGTTGAATTCTTATCTTATTCTATCATAATGATTCCAGTTACAGAAATACTATCTGATTTCCAGAACATTGAAATGAAGATTAATAAAAACCTTGCCTATTCCAAGCTGCCCTAACGGTTGAGAGGGTCTTTCTCTGGAGAAGGGTGACTCGATGCACTAAAATTGAATCCGATGTTGGAGATTTCTTTAATGTACAAGAACGTTTATCTTTTACCTGTTAATTTTACAAGTTTAAATGGTAATAAATTTAAAATGTGATAAAGTTTCTCTTTTCTAAAAAGATGTATTTCATAGTAAAATATGTCTGTCTTGCTTCTTGTATTTTCCAAATTTCTACAGCAAAAAAATTCTGGTTTGGGTTTTGTTTTGTTTTCTTTTGGTCGATGTTCTAAATGGTGACACTCTCTAACTCATTGTTTAGGGAAAGAAGGACACTGTCATAAGGAAGATGCATAAATAACTCCCTTATTCCATAAAATGATGTTCAAAAGAAATAAAGTGAGGAAAAGGAAACCTGTTAATATGGAAACTCCTCCTTTAATGTACACAAATAGAGCAGCCAGACAGAAACAGGAAAGCAAAGCATAATTGAGGGGGCCCACAAATGATGTTATAATTGACGTAAATAACTTGAGGTCAAGGCTCAAGTTTATTGATTTTTCTATAAATAGTTTTCCTTATGTTTCTTCCTCCTTTTTCATTCTGTGACCACACCAACCTCACCTTAACCACATTCTCCTATAAAATTCCGCCCCTCAGATGAAAAACAAATATGTTTTGCAATGAATCCTGTAATTCAATTTATTCTCATTAAAGACTCTCTGGAAAACAGTTGCTTTCCTTTCCTGCCCCGCCGCCAGAAAAATAGAAGTGTTTTAACTAAATTAATTCACTCTCATATGTTCATGGCTTTGCAATCATGTACAAAGCTAAATTATACTGTAACTTTTATTTTGTTGTGATAAAGGATAGCAGAATATGCCGAAGTCTCTTCAGTGATGTCTTCTAGGGAAAGTGCAGTACAATCAGGTTTTGGTAAAAACTCCCTCCAAAGATTCTTGGGCACTCCTGTCATTAAACTTTTTTATTAAATTCTCTGTTAATTATGCAATAGGCAACTGCTAGATAGAAAATTTCTCATGTGCTAAAATAATCATTTAAACAATTTTCTGGTTAATAGTCAAAATGCTCTTTGAGGTAGTTGTTGATAACTACCATTTTCATTTGAAGATAGAGAGGTAATGAGCCTAACTGAAAAATACTCAGAATCCTCAATCTTCGACTTCTTAGCTAAAGACATAACTCTTTCAGCAATCCCTGAAAGAAAAACCAAGTAGAATTAATACAATGGAGGCAGAAGTTAGAGCACCTACATTTAAATA
>RJWJ010032765.1:6867-18465 GCA_004363605.1 Indri indri
GCCAGGCCCCTATTCTTAATAATTTTTTTTTTTAGCATGTTACAGTTTTCTGCAATCATTTAATTGAGAATGTCCTAGAAATGTTGGAAACCTTCCCCTATTTGATTGCTCTAATTCATAGAATGAGCTGAGCACTCTAATAACTAAAAAAGAAAAGCATTAGTAAATAAAAATCCATGACTCAGTGGGCATGCCACCATCCACCGTGTTTTAGTGTTTTATCCCTGCTTGAATCAGGATGTAGGTGGCATGCTTATCAGTTGGTAGATGATGATGATAAACTTGGAGGGCCGGGGGTAATACAATGTGTGACAGGATCAAGATCATCTTAATAGTTTGGAATGATGGACCAAAACATAAAATAAGTTCGCTCACGGGAGAAATGTGGAGGGGAAAAATGTTAGTGGCAAAGTGTTTCATGAGAAAAAGACCTTGGGGTTTTGGATGACGAAGAAGAGTGGCATGTGCCCACTTACTGTTGTAGCATATGGAAAATAGAGTTCTGTGTATTTTAGTGTGCCTCTAAAAACATGGATGCATGGGGTGTGGATTGAAGAAGGTCCCAGTTCTGTGGTCTGTGTCGGCCCCCAAATGTGGGTTGCCGTTGGTGCTGGATGCTGAAGGAAAGGAAGAAGCAATGTGTACAATGTGGCTTTAGCACTGTGAGGCTTCTTAATGAAGGTAAATTACTTAAACCGGTGTCATTTTCGATGTGGCATTATCTAACTTTTTTGCCTGTTTTTTCCATGCTACGTTCTGGTTAGGCTACTGAGTTTGTAACTGTAGTAGTAGGTTCAGATTGGAAGCAGTAAGTATAAACTTTTTTCTTCCTTAAATATTTGTTTTTCTTCAGATATTTTTGGTGGTGTCAGGGCACAGTCACATTCCTGTGATGGATGCTCATATTCACTCAGTCCCCTCCTCCTAGATACTTGCTTGATGCCTGTGTCATCACACACTGCTTGTTGTCAGAGCCCAGAAATGGCCTACAGGTTGTTGCAGGTGTTATGAGTTGCCTATCTCAAGCCTCCTCCAAATGGAACCCAGTTTTTTCAGTATATCCCCACATGTCATCCCCCATCCCACACGTACCAAGCGTGTGTCAGAGATGCAGGCCCTAGGGCCAGCTCAGGAATGAACTCGAGTCAGTGGTTGGTTCAGGAATGAACATGAGACCCGATTTGGGCCAGTGAAAGGGAGAGTTTGCTGGAAGGTTCTGGGAAAGTGCTTCCTTGCTCCTCTAGGAAAGATCCAAAATCCACATACCACTCTCCTTCTGGGCGATGCTGTGTCTCCGCTCACAGCACACGAGGAGCTGAGCAGAGGAGGAGAGAGCTGTGGGAAACACAGGGAGACAGAGCCAGAGTCCTGAGTCCCGGCAGACCAGGCACCGTCCTGCCTGTGCACTTCCAGTCCCTTGAGTCAGTACAGTTCTTTCCTGCTTTCAAGCCAGTTTGAGTTGAATTTTCTGTTCCTTGTGGCTAGAGATATCCCAACCAAACTGAAAACAACATTTTATAAAAACATGTTAGTTTAATTGCCAGTTGTTACAAATAATTAACATCATATGCCTTATTAAAAATACTGTGTAAATCTTATGATGAATACCAGAAATAAAGGCTTAAAAAAAGACATGGGAAAAAATATTTATAACGCATGAGACCAAGAGGCAATCTCCGTAGTGTATAAGGGCTTCTACAGTTAAAAAAGAAAAAAAGCCAATAGTCAGTAGAAAAATGGGTAAAGAACATGAACAGTAAAGGAAATGTAAATGATTTTTGAATATGTGTAATATTAAGCCTCAATCACAATAAAAGCTCCGTTAGATAGTATACTGAGTTGGTGTGTCTGTGCAGAAACAGGCAGCTCATTTTGTTGGTGGGAATGTAAATTGGTTGAATCTCTGGAGGCCAATTGATGGCTCTCTGTATGTATCGATTTTTTCCTTTATATTTGCACTTGTGCAAAGAAATCCTTATACGGATCTTCATTGCAGTGTTGTTTGTAGGAACAAAAGATCAGAACAAACTAAACGCCCGTCAGTATGCCAATTGGTTAGGTAAACTGTAGTTTATCCACATGATGGTCTACTCTATACGTGTTAAAAATGAGAAAATTCTTTGTGAACAGAGGAATGATTTCCAATATGCTAAGGCACAGGACATTCTATGTAATTTGCTGCTTTTTTCTAAAGGATATATACATTTTGTTTGTGCACAGACTTTCTGGGAGGATATACAAGTCAGTGGTTTACTTCTAGGGAAGGTAACTGAAGGACTGGTGCTTCTGGGTGGGAGGAAGGCTTAAAATTTACTTTATACCTACTTGAACTGTTTATACTTTTTACCCTTTAGGTGCATTACCTGCGCAAAATCAGTGAGTTTTTTACAAATTGCAAATTTTAGGTATATTTTTAAGTTACTAACACATTGGTTAATTTTATTCTTGATAGATGAATAACTTCTATTGCATCTTTTATTTCGTAAGTCAAGTCCCAATAATCTCCCACTCGAGCTGAAAGACAATGTTTATTTAGCTTTTGGCTGACATTCCTCCCTACAAGAAACATCATAAGTTGTAGAGGGAACATTTGGAACAAATAGATTTCAGTCATCTTTATTCAAAAGACTGATCCTCTTTTTCCTGGTCATAAATATATACAGCTTAGTTGGGAAAAATCTCGATATTGTGGTAGTTTCTATTATTGATTTGAGAACCTCCCAGATGAAATCCTACTGTTGCTACCATGTGGTAGGTTTAATTAGGGACAGTTCATCCTCATGACAACCACATTTTGATAGAACACTCTTGACATAAAAAGTCTGCTGTTTGCCATGTTTGGCTTTGATTATGGGATGTCTCCTTGCATTTCCTCTGCATTTGTGTCTCAAGAGCTCATTTCTAATCTCGTGCCAGAGAAGATTGCTGTAGCGGCTGTAGGTGTTGAATCTAACAATTCTGTGATACAAGCCTTCTTTTTCTTGCTCTTACATAAGTGCTATGCCTGGTGAAGGATGATAGGGCTGTTTAACCAAGACTTGCTGAGGACGTTACATTCAGGAATGCAGCTGTGCTCTTCGGTTGTGGGCCCATTTGCATCATGAGGCCAACCACAGCAACCAGGCCTATGCCAGTATCCCTTTATCTTGAGAAGAAAATAAATATGTGAATAAAATAAAAATTGGTTTCCTAGGCAGGTGTAAACTATGTAAAGGAGACCTTTTCAGTATCTTATTTCTTTTCTGGAAGCTTAATCAGAACAACTCTATTTCTTGTTTCCTTGTCTGTACGTTTATTTCATTAATGCAGTATCAGTAGTTGTCCTCACTGTTGGAGTTTCAAGTTCAGGTGCTGCTGACATTACAACATATCTTTAATCAGAATCCCAGCCCTCTAGGAAGTGCAGCGTATGCAGATATTGTTTCCTGTTTTTCTTGGGTGATTGATTATTATTATATAATAACAAGCTCCAAATATAGGACTGATTTTTTTAATCTTAGATACCTGCATTCTTTGCCCCTCAGAGATGGAGTACTGTTACAATTAATTACCTCATAAAATTTTGTCTTTGTGCCAAAAATGAAGCCTGATAGTGCCTAATACTTTATAATGTTACTCTATGTAAGTCATTCTAACAGAAGATAATTTTGGAATTTAAAAGCTGGTTCCTTACCAAATCATACTTTAGAGCTTAGATTTTTGGGGAGGGGGTCATTGTTTTTGTTTTAATCATGTGGCATTTAATGTTACTTAGTGTTTATTACAACTTTTCTCCAAGGGGAGAGAGTTGATATTTTACATTAAGAATTAAAGAACACAGGCATGTATTCATACTCGGATTTGTTTTAGAAATACACTAAAAATGTCATGTCTAAATGTTAGGTTTCTTCAAGTGGTCTTGCACAACAGAATTGTTCATTTCCCAAAAATGAGGACCGTGGGGGCAAAGAGCCCAGGTCATGTAGACCTGGATTATATTTTAGAAAATAACTGTTAAGTTCTCTTAGCCTAAGTTTCCTTATTTATAAAATGGGATAATGACTAACCCACAGTCATTGTGAGGATTAAAGAAGAATGGGCATGAAGTGTTTTAGGATGGTATCTAGAACAATATAGGTTTCAGATAGACATGGAGCTTATTTTCCTAGCCGTCAGAACTTGGGTGACCATATATCCCTGTATGCCTGGGACAATTCTGTTTTATGCCTGTTGTCCCAGCATAATAATTAATAGCACCACTTTTTGTTCTCAAAAGTATCCCAGTTTGGGCAATGATCATATAGTCACCCTAGTTAGAACCCAGGAGTGTTTTTAATCTCTGGTAAATTTAAGAAATGAATCTGAGGCTTTTTGTTATATTTCTATCCTTACTTTGTCACCTGTTCTCAAACTTAGGCATTGTTTACCAATTACAAGTAGAACAAGTCAGTTGGTGGGTGTGTGTACAGTACAAATGTATGCTCTAGTAGCTGTATTTTTGTACAAAGGAAGTTCTTATCTCTGAGGAAGCAAGTGAGCAGTCTGAATATTTTCTGTATTTCAGGAACCATTTGTAACCCTGGACCTCGGAAGTCTATGACTAAGCTGCTTTACATCCGCCTGGCGCTCTTTTTGCCAGAGATGGTCTGGGCTTCTCTGGGGGCTGCCTGGATAGCAGACAGCATTCAGTGTGACAAGATAGTTGTGAATGGCATCATTGCAACCGTCATTGTCAGGTGAGGTCTTCCTCCTTCTCTTACCGTTTAAATGCATTTGAGATGTATGTGAACAAACCTTTCTGACTAACACAACAGATAGCCTGGTGTCGTGTGGGCTTCCTAAAATAGTTAGAAATTGGACCCTCTCTGAGTAACTCATGAAAATTTGGAGACCCTTGTTTACGTGAGAAATAACTCACCTTTCATTATGCATTTATTGATGTAGTTTTTTTACTAGTTCTTACTTTTCTCATTCCCTCCCTTCCCTTATAAGAAGGAAGAAAACCGAAGACCAAAACAAGGGCAAAAACTAAAATCGAAGGTATGAGAAGAGATATAGTGTCAGGAATTGCTACAGGGAATAATATTCTAGAATGATAAAGTTTTCACATTCTCTAGGCTAAAAATCTTAGAGATGATTGGCAGCAGAGTCCGTTCACAGAGGTGCATCTTCCCAGCAGCATAGTGTATTCATGAACCCATGTCTTGCACACCGTGGACAGTGTAGAAATGTATAAGCATATGAACAAAAGACCTATCAGAGTATCCTGTGATATGGAAATTCTTTTGGTTTTACTGAGAAGAACACTGATAAATTGAGGAGTAAAGGCCGTGGGTTGTGGAGAACAAGTTCCAGCTGCTTCTGTGCCCAACAGACAGCTCTGTGTTCCTTTTGTGGTCTTTACTTTTAGGGCTGTGATCTTTGTGGGGCCTGGGTTGGCTATAGGTTCATAAGGAACTTTCTAGAAGAAATGAGTTGCTTATGTCAGCCTGGTTCTGAGAGATCCTCATCTTCCTTGGTAACTGGACCCTCAGTTGTAGAGATGCAGAAACAGCTCAAAGGAGAGAGCCTTTGGCCCTGCATCTGGAGGGGGCCCACAGTCATTGAGCCTTTCCTCTCTCTGTTTTGCAGTTGGATCATCATCGCCGCCACTGTGGTTACCATTATCATTGTCTTTGACCCACTGGGGGGGAAAATGGCTTCATATTCCTGTGCTGGTCCCAGTCACCTGGATAGTCATGATTCAAGCCAGTTATTTAATGGCCTCAAGACAGCAGCTACAAGCGTGTGGGAAACCAGAATCAAGTTCTTGTGCTGTTGCATTGGGAAAGACGACCATACTCGAGTTGCTTTTTCGAGTACGGCAGAGCTTTTCTCAACCTACTTTTCAGTAAGCCGAAGGGGTCTGGTTTGGTCTCTTTCTTCTGTTTAAATGCTTCTTATGTGAAGATGAGTACTTTGCATTTTGAGCCAATTCCCCTGTTCTGTTTTAGCTTTTGAGAACCCAGAATCTTGGGGTGTGTTGGGATGGGGGGAGATGGTCTGTTGGGGTGAAAACTCAAGGGAGCAGTTAACCTGTGAGGGCCATTTATTTTCAGATCCTGCCTCTCTGGTCAAGTACATCTTTGTATTGATGCCTATTCATTTTACTGCCAAGATTTTGAATTAGTTTTTAAGGAACTAAATAATGTAACCTGTATATTTTGGGAATAATTTGCCAGTTATCTTTTTATGTATCATCCATGCAGCTAGTACTTAGCAGATACCAAGTACAGGCAGTGTCATGCATTGAAGGTAGTATCAGATAGTGATTTCTTACTACTTTATGTCATGATGGAAATGATTATCCTACTTTTTTTCTGGCTTATTCTACAAGAAAGATTATTCTACTTTTGAAGAAAAATTTGAATAGATTATTGCAGAGCAGAAGGGTATCATCCTTCTAGAGCAATTTCTTTGGTGATTTGGAACTATTTGTTTTTCTTTCACATCCAGCGTGTGATTTTGTCTTTTCATATGATGTTCTCTGATAAGCTGCTGTTATGCTCAGCACTGAGACCAAGGAGGGAAAGAAGAGTTCTTTTGACATCCTGTGCACCTGCCAGTCTCTTTCTCGCATCTCTGTGGTATCCAGCTTTGTTCAGGGCTGGTCCCATAGCCTAATGCCAGCGTATAGCAGCAGCCTCCATGTAGGCATTAGAGAAGTGTGTCCCCTCAGTAATTTAAAGGAGCACTTTCCACCTAGTCTTAAGATATTTGGAAGAAGGAGGGAGAGAAGCTGGTTGTTTTTAGGGGCTATCTTAATCTACATCATGGGCAGGACTGATGGCTCAGAGGCCAAGTGGCCAGAACATTGTCCTTTCTCATGAGCTGGAAATACCTGAAGGTGGTTGAGGATTCCTGACTCCTTCATATCTATCCTGAAGAAAAAAGGTACGGTCGGGCCCTGGAAGACTCACTCTCTGTTGCTTTACTAGCTTGGGGTTCTTTCTGAGCCTTGCTGTACCCAGTGAGTATAAGTTCAGTCTCATAAATCTCTACCATAGAGTATGTTTCAACAAAACCTTCACAGCATATTAAAAAATGAGAGTATACACTTGGGCTAAAATTGTGTATTACCACAAAGAGAGAATTTATCCATTTATTCCCCCACTTTATAAAAGATTCGAAGTAGGTTAAAAATAGATGAGTCACTTGACATGAAATTTTAAAATGGAGATCAACAAAATTTTTTATATTCTCCAGTGGATTTGTCTGGGGGCAGGATGTGAAAAACACTAAGCTCACATATAGAAGGAGTCCTGTAAGAAAAATTCTCTTTAAAATATCTTTGTACATGTAAGTGTATCTATGTGTTGTGAGTACATGTGCCTCTGACCTATATAAAACTGAATTTTAGGGAACTCATGGGCAATTCCTGCTGGGTTTTATGACAGGCCATTGTGGTTTCCCACCCAGGACACAGATCTGGTACCCAGCGACATTGCAGCAGGTCTTGCCCTTCTCCATCAGCAACAGGACAATATCGGGAATAACCAGGAGCCTGACGAGGTGATTAGCCACTCTCCAGGGCCCTCCCAGGTAAGCCTGTGTTCCTATCGGATTGTACAGTTTTGACATTTATTTTACACCTCTTTGTAAATCTTCAAAAATATACAGCTAGCCAACAGCAATTTCAGTAGTAATTGGGTTGCAATCTGATTTGTGGCTTCTGATGGTTGTAATTTATCACATGTCAGGCAAAGCTTCTTCTCATCACCTGGCGTTCAGGTAGCGGGAGCCCATTCCTGGCCAGTTCACCATCCGTTGTATTCTTAAAGCCTTGTGTTTTTAGGTAATTCACTGTTGGATTCTACATATCAGACAAATTCCTTCTGGGATGGGACCTGTGATCCCCCCCAGCATGTTTGCTTTCTTCTCTGGGCTTACAGAGCAGAAATAGTTCGGCTTTGCTTGATGATAGTTTTCCTGCCACGGATTTTTATGCTTTGGAAAGAGAAAATTGCACATAGCCTGTGTGTATTTCCCTGCCCCTTATTAAAGCACTCAGTTTTTGGCAGCCTATGCTGCAGTGGCATGGAAATCTGCTAGTCTGATGGCATCTAGTCAGGAAGCACTGGCTCATTTCAGCAGGAGTCAGAAAAGTCATTAGGGTTGTTTTTGCTGTTAACTCCCACCACACTCGCTGCATTCCTATAACTTGAGGAGTCCATCTCAGTCTGTATTTAAGGGCCAGTCTTCCCTTTGTATGTTCCCTGAGAGTTCTCTTCCGTGAGGAAGGAGCAGGAAGAATCAGGAGTTTGAGTTCAGTTCAGGTTTAAGATCTTAGTGTGTTGATTCTCTACATAATGAATTCCCCTAAATAAAAATCTTTTTTTTCTCCTCTTCCAGGAAGCTGATTTGGATGCAGAATTAGAAAATTGCCATCATTATATGCAGTTTGCAGCAGCTGCCTATGGGTGGCCACTCTACATTTATAGAAACCCATTTACAGGGCTGTGCAGGATTGGTGGTGACTGGTAGGTTGGCATGGTCTGAGGCCTCCATGTTTCCCTTTTAAAAAACCTTTCTATTTTGAGATGTTTTAAAAACTTGCAAGAATAGTACAAAGAACTCCCATATATCCTTTATCTGGAGTCACCAATTGTGACTCATTTTGTCACATGTGCTCTCATTCTCTCCCCTTCCCTCCCTCCCTCCCTCTTTCTTTCTCTCTCTCTCTCTCTCTCTCTATATATATATATACATACCTATATAATACACACATAAATATTTTTTATACATATTTTTCCCCTGAACCATTTTAGATTTAGATTTAGTTGTAAGCACTGTGACCCCTTACCTCTATTTACTTTAGCCTGAATTTCCTAAGAACGAGGACATTCTTTTACATAACTACAGTAAAATTATAAAATTTAGGGTATTTATCATTGACCATTAGCTAATTTACAACTTGTATTTGCAGTTTTCCTATTGTCCCAGTAATTTTTCCTTCAATCCAAGATGACACGTTGCATTTAGTTGTCATGTCTCCTTAGCCTCCTTCAGTTTGCAACAGTTCCTTAGCCATTCTTTGTCATTCATGATATTGACATTTTGAAGAGGACAGTGCAGGTATTTTGTAGAATAGCCCTCAATTTGCATTTGTGTGATGGTTTCTTTGTGATCAGATTCAAGTTTTGAATTTTTGGCAGGAATGCTCCATGAGGACCGTTGTGACCTTGTTAGTACATCATATCAGGAGATACACGATGCCAGGTTGTCCCATCTCTGGTGACGTTAACATTGATTGCTTGGCTGAGGTGGTGACTGCCAGGTTTTGCCACAGAAGTCATCTTTTTGGGGGAGATAGTTTGAGACCATTTAAATATCCTCCTGTTCCTCTCCAGACTTTCACCCCATACTTTTAGTATCCATTGGTTCTTGTCTGAATCTTTTATTACTAGGATGGTTGCCAAATTGTGATTTTCTAAATTCACCATTTCTTTTACATTAGCTGTCATTTTATAGTAAAGAAGAGCTTTTTCTTCCATGCAGTTCATTATCAATATGGATTTATAGGTTCTTACATTATTCAGTGGGTTATAATTACTGATGATTTTGCAGTAAGTGTAATATTTATTTGATGTTCAAAATGTCCCAGATTCAGTCCTGCAGACTGGCTCCTGTGTCCTTTTGATATGACCCATCATGTTTGAGCAGTTGCTGATTTTCTGACATAAGTTGTTGCAGATTCATCTTGTACTTTCCCTGGAATGGTTTCTCCAGGGCATCCTCTTCTTATAGTGTGGACAGTGGTATCTAGAAATCAATATATAAGTGTTAGGTGTGTGTATTACTCTTTGGGTGTTTGTGCTTCTGGGCCTTTTCAGTGGACAGAAATGGGGGGAAATGCAATTTCATGTGATTCAGTCCAATATATATTTATTTTAAAAATCATGAGTTTATACTGATATCTTTTAATTCTGATCCAAAGCCACAGAATTTTTTCTTGTCTTTTCCCATATCGTATATGTCTACTTTCTTCACAAGCAAACTCTGGCATCCAACAACATCAATCCTCCAGTACTCACAAAATAGTTTCAGAATTGCTATATCCAGTACTACTACAAAAAAGACATCTGCTAAGTAGAGTTTATGATTTGTTTGCAGTTTTTTTTATTTTTAGACTTAAAGTATTTTAGACTTATTCAAAGTTACTTAGATTAGTTCTTTTGTTGTTTTTTCTTCTCCAGAGTTGGTTATATTATTCATTTAGAAGAATTTCGTTTACCTGCTTCTGTTGACATTCAGTTTTGGGGTCTCTCACATCTTTGTTGATTTAATTTATTTTTTGAATATGTAAAGCATTAACATGATGCCAGAAGTCAAAACTCTGCTAAGAGGTATACACAGAGAAATAGTTATCTTTAAAAAGCCATTCTGCATTAGCCAGGCTAAGTCCTAAAAATTGTAAACTCTAGTGTTCATGTTTGCTGGGAAAACATGATGATGAGGACTGATATTCCTTGGCAGGTGGCTCTAGCTGGCACAGTAACATCCTTGCCCCCTTTTTTCAGTTGCAGAAGCAGAACAACAGAATATGACTTGGTCGGAGGTGATCAGCTCAACTGTCATTTTGGCTCTATCCTGCAGACGACAGGGCTACAGTATAGGGATTTTATTCACATAAGCTTTCATGACAAGGTATAGTATAAGACAGTGGTTCTTAACTTCGCTTGGGTCTTAGAGCCCTTTGAGATTTGATGGAAGTTATGGGTTCATGCAATTCGTAGACACACATACACACGCTCACTCCCAAATCCTGTGTACCATTTCAAGGGGTTCACAGAGCCCCTCGAAAGCCCACAGAGGTCCGTTGGCCCAGGTTCAAAACCCAGGTTTAACATAAGATAAGGAAGTCTTCATCAGAGATACCGTATCATGTGTCTTACATAAGCCCATCTTTTATTGAAGAACAATGAGTTCCTTCAGTATTAATTCTGCACGGGTTTTGGGAGTTAATAATCCTTTTTCTGGGTCTTGAGCTCCATCAACAATAGTGTAGTGTGGTGGGTCTCACATCTTGTAGGGTATCAGAATTATCTCGGGTGAAGCTACAAAAGCCAGTTCTGTCCAGCTTCAGTGATCCATGTGTTAGCGTTGCTTAGTAGCTCTCCAGGTGGGTCTTATGTGCACCAAAATTGAAGAACTGCTGGTGTAGTACAGTGGTTCTCAAACTTTGCTGCCTAATAGAATCTTCTGGGAGCTTTTAAAACTCCTAAAGTCCAGACCACACCTTGGATCAATTAAAATCAGAATCTCTGGAGATGAGACCCCAGCACAGGGCTTTTTAAAGCCCCCCAGTGATTCCAGAGTATAGATGATTTTGGGAACCATTACTCTCTAGCCCAGTGGTTCTCACACTACTGTATTTTAGAATCACCTGGGGAGTTTTTGAAAATCCTGATATCTGGCCAGGTACAGTGGGCTGATCACAGTGGCTCATGCCTTTAATCCCAGGGCTCGTGGAGGCCAAGGCAGGAGGATTACTTGAGGTCAGGACTTGGAGACCAGCTGGGCAATACAACAAGACCTTGTCTCAAAAAAAAAAAAAAAAAAAAAAGGCCAGGCACAGTG